>NMRB01002071.1:90117-108929 GCA_002633025.1 Notospermus geniculatus | reverse complement strand
ATGGTCGCTTCAGCCTCGGCCCTGATGGGAATATCTAATATAAAGGAACCATTTTTGGGACATCCTGTAATGAAATCGTTCCACAGCTTCGTACATCCCGCTGTATTGAAATTCTGATTGGAAGCACCTGGCTTTTTAAAGTGCCAATTGATGAATCCTACATGAATTTAACAGTTCAATTCTAACTGATCGATCAGTGCAGGCATTTGTGGAAGAGGGTAAAGATTGCTGGACGTTTAGCTATGGCATATATAGGATTCCTGGGTCTTCTCTTTTTGGCAATTCCCGCAATAGAAGGTAGGAAAAACTTGTGTTCGATTATCACTCGATTTTTTTTAACACATGACTTGACGTCAGGAAATGATTCCTTATTCAACTTTGCAGGTGGCCATTTTTCAATCCGGCTCATGTTATTGAGTTAAATTCTGTAGGTATTTGCCCACCCCTCAGTCTTAATCTACTGACAGCTCGAGCTGTCAGACATTGGTACCCTCAGGTATTCTTGATGCGAGACGAGACTGCTGCCTCGCGAGCCCACTCCGAGTCAAATTAGGATGTACCGGTAACACTTTTTATAGATCAATTTTAGGATATTCAAAATATACATGAAAAATAATAAGTTCTTTTTTCTTCTTATAAACTCCTTCTTGAGGCTTTATTAGAAGTTGTATTATGTAAAGGATTAGACCCTAATTAATCGGATGTTGTTTATCAAACACTTTCTTTTATCAAAAGTGTTACATCTTTATATAACATCCAGATTTTTCGAGAGACATTTTAAATTACGGTTATATTCTTGATACAGTCGCGCGTCATATATATTCGACACTTTGACGTCGCACAGTACCAGTCGCAAATTGGATGGCTCAGTAGGTTAAAAAAAGAACTGCAAATAGACTAGGCCAAACGTATATAGTTTCAGAAGAAAAAGATACATGACTTCTGTAAATAGAAAAAATACCGAAGTCTGTAACCTCGGAAAGTCAATTGGTACGCAATGTTGCGGATTTTTTATTTGTTTTGCATAGTGCAGCTAAACAGTTCCAACTAAGATTAAAGAATATAATCGCATCAAGTATTCATGGGTGGGTAGGAGATATCTTAGGCGTTCATACAGGCCGATGTTATTCATTTTCGGCCAGCTGTTTAGAAAAAAACGACGAACGCGTCAATTCAGAAAGTTAATTTGGCGCCACACCTATTAACGGTGCCGTCAGGAAAGAAATCGGTTCACCGTTTCGAAAGTACTGTGGTGGCATTCTCAATACTCTCATGATTAATATTCCTATTGTTATAGTGTCACTTAGCAAGTCCCCTTTTGGATGAAGTGTTGATATAGTCCAAAACAAAGCAACATCGCAAATTCAACTGTTTTTCTATAAGTACCGGTACTGAAATTATACGTCAACTTCCGTGGTGCGGCGTAAAAACTTCTTTATTTCTTCCGTTGCCTTCAGCGAACCTTTCTTCAATGGTGCAGACTGTTCACATCTATCAATAATAGATATGTTGTACTATCTACTAGCGATTCGTAACATCATGGAAATATTCATAACATGATATCTTAGGGACCGTATGTGGGTACTGGAGCCTCTTTGACATGGGCTACAGATATTTTTCCATTTCCTTCCAACGTAAATCACGTCACAACAATGCGAAAACACAATAATGGACGTACTTTACACGACAGACGTCATCCTCAATACTACGTTCTCATGATTTCCGAATAATAATTTGATTGGATTTATAACAACAATGCAACATGTGACACACTAGGCGGTTTGTTTTACGAGTAAAACGCAAAACGTCAAAGTGTCGAATAAATATGAAACATAACTGCATGGATGCGACTAGAATATGATGGAAAATGAAGCGTACGATGTAGCAATAAAATAATCGTGATGATGATGAGAGACTAACGGCGTTCTTTTACTTCAGCACTTTGTCAAGGCATTTCACATTTACTACATCAGACAAAATATGATACCTCCATTAAGACCAATAAAAATTCATTTATGAAGATTGGTTACTATTTATGGAGTCAAAACGTGTACTTATGCAATGTTTACGACCAGATTTGATGCCAGCAGAATTGGTTTTAAAATGAGTATATTATCTGCCTCGTATATCTAAATGACGCGGGACGCGTGGTAAAATCCAGCGCCATATGGAAGCTGGTAATTTGAAATTTGATATTTGATAAAAGACAGTGTCTCGTCGATGTTATTTTTGCCATCTGCCTCCAAAGTTTACATGTGCCTTCATGTGTCTTTATTATCCAGCCGGAGCAAACTAGACTCGGGACCCAGTCGTTGTGTCGCTCCGGCCGCCGCACTACACTCCACAAACGACTGGGAAAGCAAGCTGCAAAATCAGCGGCTAGCGTACCGACAACAACAACGGTCCTGGTCAAATTTGGCTTCTAGTTTAATTATCCACTAGGGGCCTACTGCATGCGAGCATAACGAAATCGCGAATACAGCTTCATAACTAGGAATTCACTCGACACAGAAATAATTGAGAGAAGAATAATTTTTAAGTTTTGAGAAAGTATGATAGTGACCCACATCCCAACCGTCTACCAGTAGTGTGATTGTATTACTACGCCCATTTGGAGTGGCTGCATTGAAATACCGTGCAGAATAACCCCTCATATTGTATTGTTTACATGCGTGAATCGCCCGCGAATGACGACAGGCATGGCACAGCGTCTCAGGTAAGTGGGCTCGGCCCAGTTGCGCCCGGTGGAGCGTTTAGACGATCACTTTTCTCAACCGTGCCGTACTCGGTCCTGACCGAGTCTACCTCCAGGAGGGGGGCTGGGCCACAACCGGGCCGAGTACCCTCGACCCGTTTAGACGGTAGCTATTTCAGCCATGCCGAACTAGGTCCGGACCGAGTACGGATAATATTGCTCTCGTCTAAACGGGGCTATAGACAGCAAATTTAGTAGACCTATTTATTACGCCTAAACAGCTGAATACATTTTGTCGATTGATAATAAAACTAAAATATACTTTTAACACTTCTGGCATTGATCGGCGGCATTTTATATCGTATGATGATTAAGAGCCAGTTTTCAGGCAGAGTGTGATACACCACTTCTTAGATTTTGCCAGCTTTTATTTTACAGGGAGTTATATTGTAAAAAGTGAGAAAAATTACATTTTCAGCCCTAAATACCCTCTTGGTAATTTTTGGGGGGTCCTTGAAGGGTCAGGGCCAAAAACAACACTTACAAAAATTGGGTTTTGAAATTCAATTTTTTCAGAGCGCCCTGAGTGTACCTTGCTGATATTTCATAGACTAACTATGTAGGGTCAAGTGTTTGACATGGTAGCAAATTTTTGGAGGTTGACTTAGGGCGCAGCCAATAGGGGGCGCACAAAATCACTACTTTTGACCATTTTCCATCAAATTTCCAGCACTAATATTCCTTGCGCCCTACATATACCTAAGTGTTTTATTGCAATATATGCAGGAGGGGTCCTTTACTACAACTTGAAATAGAAATAATGAAGGTACACTTAGGGCGCATGCTCATAGGTGGCGCTGTTATCGGCCAAAAATTGAAAACACCCCTTTTTCAGGGCCCCCTCCCTCATTGCGCCCTGAGTCAAATTATATGCAATTGACTAATTAATGTTCCTTAACATGTATATTATCCCTGGTATAGTAATCATTGAGGTACCCAATGCCATTAACCCTTTATGCCACATTTTATGTCGGCCATTTTGCCGATTTTGATGGTTTTTTACAATGGCATTTGACTTGATTCCCTTGCCTTGGAATGTGACCTAATAGGCCGTGAGACATGCCCATTTATTTTTCACTTTCGTAGCGTAGTTCTGGTAACTAAACATTTCCTCCTGTTTTATATCATGAAGATGGACTATGCTGAACACATTCAGCTTGTTACCACAAGACAAAACCTGCACATTTCCAAGATGTTCACCCTTTTTAGGGTGCCAAAGGGATTAACTGTAAGGGGTCAAAAATTTGATGTCTTCAAATCATATCAACATGGGTATCAAATTAAAGGTTTCAGTGAGTACAACAACATGACATCGCCTCAAATGTACACTGCAACCCTTGAGGGGGGTCAAAAAGGGCCACAAATCTTGACTTTTTACCCCTTCCCACAAGTTCCACGGGGGGGAGGGGGGTCAGGTGAATGAAAATATTTTTTTTCGACATTGCTTATAAATGGTCTCATAGAGCTTCAAAATGATCCCCATATG
Source organism: Notospermus geniculatus (assembly GCA_002633025.1). Classification (NCBI taxonomy): domain Eukaryota; kingdom Metazoa; phylum Nemertea; class Pilidiophora; order Heteronemertea; family Lineidae; genus Notospermus; species Notospermus geniculatus. The sequence continues at coordinate 104,688 of NMRB01002071.1, read as the reverse complement.
ACACCCTTTGGGTGACAGTTCAGTTTCGATATCCAAAAAGGGGCAAAAAAGGGTCCAAATTCAGGATCTTGAAAACTGTTGCCCAAAGGGGTCATCATGGGTGTCATTTTGGAGCTGTATGAGAGCAATGTTGAAAAAAATATTTTCATCCACCTGCAGGCCCCGTTGAACTTGTGGGAAGGGTTAAAAAGTCGGATTTGTGGCCCTTTTTGAGCCCCTCAAGGGTTGCAGTGTACAATTGGGGAATGAAACCCACGCCATGTTGTTGTACTCACTGAGACCTTTAATTTGATACCCATGTTGATATGATTTGAAGACATCAAATTTTTGACCCCTACTGTTAATCCCTTTGGCCCCCTAAAAAGGGTGGCCATCTTGGAAATGTGCAGGTTTTGTCTTGTGGTATTAACAAGCTGAATGTGTTAAGCATGTCCATCTTCATGATATAAAACAGGAGGAAATGTTTAGTTACCAGAACTATGCTACGAAAGTGAAAAATAAATGGGCATGTCTCACGGCCTATTAGGTCACATTCCAAGGCAAGGGAATCAAGTCAAATGCCATTGTAAAAAACCATCAAAATCGGAAAAAAATTGGCCGACATAAAATGTGGCATAAAGGGTTAATGGCGTTGGGTACCTCAATGATTACTATACCAGGGATAATATACATGTTAAGGAACATTAATTAGTCAACTGCATATAATTTGACTCATTTTGGCCCTGACCTTTCAAGGACCCCCCAAAAATTACCAAGAGGGTATTTAGGGCTAAAAATGTGATTTTTCTCACTTTGTACCATACAACTTCCTGTAAAATAAAAGTTGGCAAAATCTAAGAGTTGATGTATCACACCCTAATGGTTAAGTGCCTGAATCTTAGAAAAACTGGCTCTTAAACAAAAAACAGTTGCCCGACAGGGAGTCGAACCCGCAGTATTTGCTTAATGTGCAGGTCCCCGAATCACTACACCACGAGTGACCGGCTGACCGACGACCGAATATTTTAGCTATTTGAATGCATGTCTTATTAAAGAGCTATATAGATTCTATTGTGCATTTAATACAACAGGGGAAGTACTTCGGTTACGGCGGACTTTGATTTCTGTCACTGTTGTAAAAGAAATCTGAGTCCCCTAGTAATCAGAGTCCTATACATTTATATAGGATTGGTAACCCAGGAACGGAAGTCCGGGTAGGACAATGGTTCCTAAGGAATGGGGGCCCTTCGGGCCCCATTCCTTAGGAACCATTGTCCTACCCGGACCAAGGTCCGTGGGACCTTGGTTCCGGGCGGACCTGCATTTCTTTCACACAGGACACAACCAAGGAACTTAGAGAAGCCCAATTGAAAGATGAGGATATAGCAACAGTAATTGCTTGGTACGTGTTTACCCATCCTGGAGTGATGTTTCCAGTAAGAGACCAGTATTGAAGAGTTACTGGAACCAATGGGAATCTTTGTCTATGCGAGATGGTGTGCTCCATCGATGTTGGGAGAGCGACGCAGGGAAGGAAAATAGATGGTTGGTGGTTGGCCAACTCAACTCCGTGGCTCTGTCTGGCGGCAATTACATGAGCATGTTACTGCTGGCCATTTTGGACTAAAGAAGACGTTGGCGAGAGTAAGAGAGAGGTCTTACTCGGCTAGGATGAGAAGTGATATTGACCTTTTGTGCCGGTCATGCAAGGACTGCCAAGCTAAGAAACCTCCGGGTAGGAAGGCTAGAGCCCCGATGAAGCAGTTTCTGGTGGCATACCCTGGAGAGCGGATCGAGTACGACATATGTGGTCCTTTCCCAGAGACAGACAGGCACAACCAGTACATATTGGTAGTAGGCGACTGTTTCTCCAAATGGATCGAGACATACCATATGGTTGACCAGTTCGTCGCTCGTTTTGGTGTACCCAATATTTCACATTCAGATCAGGGCTCACATTTTGAGTCAGCAGTATGGCAAGGTGTGTGCAAGCGTTTAGGCGGTGAGAAAACCAGGACAACACCCGGTCACCCCCAATCAGATGGTATGGCAGAGAGGTTTATGAAGACCTTGGTTAATCTCCTTGCTCTGTACATTGACGAGAACCAGTTCGATTGGAATATTCATCTGCCCTTGGTGACCATGTCCTATTATTCTGCAGTTCATGAGTTCACCGGATTTTCACCAGCAATGTTGATGTTAGGTCGAGAGATTTTCCTGCCAGCCGACATTATGTTCGGAACATCACACCCTGGTCAACCAAAGTGTTCACCGACTGATTACCTCACAACCCTCCTTGAGAAGTTGGATAACGTGCATTCGTGACTTACTAGGTATTTCCATTGGACGCTAGAACTAAAGACCCTTTGGAACCCACCAAGATGAACGGCGGAAGATAGTCCATGCCACTTTTATTCGATCTATCAAAATATACATGTAAGTTGGAATCTGTGACCAACAGGCGGATTTATCCGGATGGTGTTATTGAGGAGCAACAATACAATTTAGAATAAGTATGTCAGTGTAAAAAAAGAAATGTAAATGTTCGTAATTGTAAGTATTGATATTTTCAGGGGATAGTTTAGAATATATTGGAAACGGAAACTGCCAATGCGAAGTTATTGCTACTGAAATGTGATGGTTAAATGTTTTCAGTGAAACGCAAGTTGTTGTATAGATGGTGCAGTTCAAATATTTTCAGTGAAACGCAAGTTGTTGTATAGATGGTACAGTTCAAAATGTTTTCAACGAAATGTGAGTTGTAAATAAGCAATTGTTTTTGAAGCCTGGAAGGTCCAGCACAAAGGAAAGTTGTGATGTGTTGGTGAATTTGAATTGTTTTCTGTAACGTGTATTTTATTGAACAGGAGTTCAACTCTTTTTAAGAAAGGGGGGGGGGGTAATGTGGCAAAGGCCACTTGTGCTGTTTGAGCAACCTGGCCACACCCTCAGTCTCCCTCCTGGGCTCCACCTGCTCATATCTCCTGTGACGAAGGCTGTATATAATTTGAGTCCAGTGATTTTAATATACGAGGTAAATATTATCTGCTGAGTTGCTCGTTATTTTTGGACACTCACTCGCTCAGCCCCATTCCCTGCCCTGGCCCTTGCGACCGACCGATGGACCTCACCTGGACGGACTTTTGTTGTACAGTCTGAGCTGTACAAACAACATATTTTAGGCATAGTGAACGCCAAACTTACAGAAAAAGAAATCTTTCTTGCTTAAAGCGTTGTAAAAGCTGTCTAAACAGTTGTCTAATTTATTCTTTTTTGTTACTCTCATTAACGTTCGCAATCATATTCTGCTGTTTTGACCACATTACTTCGATATTATTCCTTTAACGGTGGGGGAAAAACACAGTCGGAACAGCCGACCTTCTCCGACAGTCCTGAATCACCTTGCCTGTCAACTGGGCACGTGACCAGCAACGCAACTCTAGCTACCGAACATGGCGGGTGATTCATTTGACCTACGGCTTTGAACGAGTGAACATCCCCCATTCAACATTATACGCTGCATTCTGAAGCGAATAACAGATCATGTGTATAGCATGTGACACTATCCACCAAAATGTCATCTAATTCAACCCCAAATGATGAAACAGTGCAGCATTTTACGGCCAAAAGCAACAGACAGTCGTAGTAAAATTCATTAGCATAAATCTTTTTAGGAGGCGGGGCTTACATTGATTGCGACGCGCTGATTGGCCGCTGGTTTTCTCGCGGGCATTACCCCAGAAAATGCTGCCGGTTTGTTCAGGGCCTCGTGCGTGCAAGTTAGGCCGAATCGGTTATTGTCGTCCTGGGTTTAACAGAAATATACCCAGGTTCAATGTCGTCCAACAAAACTATACTCTGGGTATAATTCGATCCACAAAAGTATACCCAGTACCGCTGTTTTGTGCATAGGATCTCGCGTGACCAACAGGGCCGCTAGCGATTGGTAGGCTACTTTTGTCGTATACATGGGCGGCATGTTCGTGACAAATGCGTGAATTGAAAGCGAATATTTTGAATGTTTCCGTGCTTTTTGTGTTTTTTACACAAAATAGATCGGTTGCACTAATTCTTTGAGTTCTCCAACCTTGGACACGAATACATCTTCGCTGTACAGAGGAATTGATACTGCAAAACTTTCTGGGGAACTTTCACCACCATTTTTTTCGACTTGTCATGCTTGTGGTCATGTGACATTTCCGAGAACAATCTCGTCTTCAGGTGCGGCATCCTGTCCTGTCATGCTTGTGGTCATGTGACATTTCCGAGACCAATCTCGTCTTCAGGTGCGGTATCCAATCCTGCGTATACATTTGTTGATCGAACTATACCCAATGTATAGTTTTGTGCGACGACATTGAACCTGGGTATATTTCTGTTATAGCCAGGACGACATTAACCGAATCGGCGCGAGTTAGGTGGCTATGCTAGAGGACCTGATTTCTTCAGGATGTCAATAAGTGATGTCAATGAAAATTGCCCAAAACATTGCATTATTATCAACAGTCCTTCAAACAGCAAAGTGTCCTGTCCTTGTCGACCTACCAATTATAATATCGATTTTTTATTGCTTCGATTCGACAAGTTCGAATGATGAACTCTGCTACATTTCTCTTATCCTCTGATGATGGTGATGATGATGATCAGAAATCATTGAAATGACCAAGAAGCCTTTGATTAACACTATAAAAGCTCACAGTCATGACAGATTTTGTTGATTGGAAAAGAGAAACCTTTCTCACGTCGCAATGTAGCCTAATGGTCCTCAACCAGATTCAACAACCCGACGCTTCAAATCCTGCTGTTCACAGCTTGGGAGTTTCATAGAAAAAAATGGCATCCCTGACTTTAAAAAAATCGAAATAATCAGTCTCTCAACTTGTGCAAGATACTCATGCAGCTATGTCTATAACCGAAGTATGAAACTAACCCGAGGCTACAGGTATGTTTGGATACAGAACTCGATCTCAGACGCGGTGAATTATAGAGAGGATGCGCAGCTCTCCGACTCCGACTTCAACTACGAGAATGAATTGCAGTCCGCTATGGACATCCTTGATAAAAACGATGTGATAGAAGTTTTCAATTCGTCAAATACCATAAATTGAAGGCAGAAAAAATTGGGCTAATAAATCGGAAGTGCGAATAAATAATGATTATTGTCAGTAGTCGTAATCCTAGTCGCTACGACTTTGAGACACGACCATGACGACTACGATATTTGCGATTTATGCGCACTTCCGATTACGAGTCAAAACTATTCTGCCACAAAGTTATGGCATTTTACGATTTGCAAACGTCTATCAAATCGTTTTTATCAAGGAAGTCCACAGCGGACTGCAATTCGTTCTCGTAGTTCAGCGTAAAAGTCGGAGTCGGAAAACTGCGCATCCTCTCTATTGGATTCCGTTTAACCAGGACCTGGGCAAACGTAAAATCAGACGTTGGTTTCTTCTATCCCAGATCGAAAACTATCCACACTTTTTTTCTGGAACCCGATTCCATGTGATCAATACTGTAAGGCAGGTGGTCACATAAAATAAACGATATGTATGTCATGTTCGGCGATACACCGTCCCCCTCATAGAGGAAGCCTGGAATGATCACTCACTTCTGATACGGAAAAAGGAATTCAGGAATGCGTCAGGTGGAAAATAACGAAGCTTTATCGCTTTAACACTTATACGGTTTCACACAGTATTTTATTAGTGCACCTGTTTGCTTATTGTATCACCGATTTGATACAATCGAATGCCCCCCGTCTTCCTGACGTCCCTCTGTTTTGTCTGTCACAGGATTAAGGGTCTTGGTCTCCCTAGAGTCCAATTCAATGGTGCCGCTTAATCCGTAAACGTAGTGTTGGGGAACATCCTATATCGTTGGGCTTAAGATTCTCATCTTGTCCAAACAAGGCTATCGACGGACTCCGTCTTTAGCCTTGTCCGAATCATGTCATCTTTTCCGTTAATGCATAAATTATTAATGAACATGACCTCTACTTGACCCCACCTCCGAGCCAATCAGAACTCGCGAAACAAATCACCGTTGGATACTTTCTTTGCTCTTCACGCTCGAATTTGTAACATGGATTTTGATTGGCACGTCGATTTTCCTTCGCGTCCCGATGATTGGCTGAGGCTCTCACCCCTTCAGAAACGGGAAATGTGATGGATTCGAACCAGGCTAGATGGCCGTCAGGCCAGATAGACTGGTGAGCACCAGATGAAGATTCTAATACAACGGAAATACCGAACGGAATTCTGACCATTCTGTCGACGACTTTTAAAATAGTTCTTGTTTCCCGCTGACCTGACAAGTTGATTCTGGTCATTACCTTAGACAGGGCTCCCCACTCTCTCTATCTTGTCGTCTGCTAAACATTCCGATAAGCGTCTTTCGAAAGTTTGTTCCAACAACGCAGTAGATAATAATATTCACGGCAGAATTCAGAAGAAGTAATATACTTGTGTACATATAAGCCGTCTTTATTTTATGGAAGTCTACTGGGAATATACGTTCAGATATGTGCAAACAACTTCCAGGCAAACGGAGGAAGATGAAACAGGTCACCATGGTTACTATGATTGCGGAACTGCCTTGATCTGACTTCCGGTTTGTGTCTGTGTTATCCGCCTCACTATTACGCAACAACTTTTGCGTTTCGTGCCTTCTTTGCAAACAGCGCAAGACTTCCACATTTAAAGGGACAATTATAAAGAACATTGGGATGACGTCACCCACGAGGGTGATGATAATGAAATGGTAACTGATGAGGTAACGCCGATCTTTTGTATATGGCCGCATTCCAACCATTAGAAATGGCGTCTCTCTGCATGGGTCTTGATATATGTAGTACTCGCTATGTTCTGGGAGGGTGACAGCGATGGATAATATTATGACGACCAGAACACCGATCTTTGCATTTCGGAGCGTATTCATCGCCTGTGCCTTCATTGGGAACCGAAGATGAATGAACCTATAAGAAAATAACATGAGGTTCCATAAAAGCTCACCGGGGTGACCTATTAGTGAGGTTTCGCAAATCTGACGAAACACGAAGTACGAAATACGAAATGTAACTTCATTTCCAGCGCCTAATGTATTTCTGGAGATGGTTAGTACCACACACATGTCCCGGCCGCCGGTGTGTCTTTTAGCATATCATGTACGACCGAGAGAGTTATAGTGCATCTTGAATATATTTCTACTTCATAGCTACGAAGTGGAAACGAAAGATAAATTTCAAAGTTTAATATACATGTACACCATACATGTAACTGGTAACTCTACCGGTCTAACGTCATACGCTAAAACGACGCTATTGCAGCAAGCGATATTTGTGGTACCAACCATCTCCTGAAATACATTACGTCATAAAAATAAAGTCCAATTTCGTATTTTGTACTTAGTGTTTTGAATATTCACCTATCAATTGTTATAGCAGCTATCACGTGGATTGTCACCATCTCAAATGTAAGAATATTGGCGTGCAAACGGCGCAGCACACTCGCAACATTCCACGTGACGACTGTGATTTCTATATGTCCCGATTTCAGAAATCTCTGAATAAACCCAAAGAAAAATATAGCCGTCAGGAATAGGAGATCGAAGACTGCTAATGCTTGTAGGAGGCATTTCGCCGACGACGAACCTCTTTGTTTCCTGAAAACGGCCAAAGTGAGAACATTCCCAAAGACTCCTGCCACACAAATTGCGGGCTCCGTGACATACCTCATCACGAATGCTACACCAAAAGATGGTTCACCTTCGGGTGAGTTGTTCATACTGGTCTCAGTACACAGTTTCGAGTCATTTGACGGATCCGTGTCAGAGGTCATGTTTCCACTTTAAGAAAATGACGGCCAAATTGCTCCAAATTATCCGAGGTTTGACGAACGACTGCAATATTCTGATCCTCTGAAGAGCGGTGTCGCAACTCTATGCACAGCTTTTACCAGCCGCCTCCTGATATTAGACCGATATCAATAGTAAAACCTCATTGGTTAGCAATGTACCATTTGCCAAACGACTGCTCCTCGCTGATAGGTTAGGTACGTGAACTAAAGGGTGACTAAACAATCGTAGAAAACACCTTAACGCACACCAAAATCAAACTCTAACGCCTTTACTGAATCCTGGCTAATGAAGGCCACCAGAACGCGATATTCCGAGGTTCAGGTTGCTTAAACAAACTGCATTCGACTTGTATATTTTATATTCTCAAGATGCCACATGTGACGGCGTCATACCTAGGCCCTAGGTTATTGCCCCTTTAAGTGGGGTGCGCAGATTAGATGCGCAGTGGATTTCCCATGTGCTTGTGCTTGACTGCGGCAGTTGTTGTCAACGTTCCAGCGAATAAAGCCTTTAATACCAGCAGCGTAATCTATCCATTCTTATTCTCGTCGTCAAAAGGATCCAAAGAGGGACCTGTCACACCACACATCGATCGCCATCGACTTCAGTCTTCACTGCTGACCGTATACCAATTACAACAGTTAGTTTCGTCACCTATGATTCGAGTAGGCTTTAACGATGGAAGGAATCCTTCTGTCGCAGGCTCACAGGACCGTTGTGTAGACTCACTAGTGTTGCATTTTCCACACTTATTATTACATCACGTTCGCCCGTCAACACTCCTCCATAGACTTTTAACATTCGAGAAGGAGTTGAACCATTGAATCAAGGACATCAAACCTCATATTTCTATGTAGACTAAGATCACGTTATAGGCTGCTGCACAGCAAATCAGTGAATTGAACATGCAATAATAAAATCAAATAACGATAGTGAAATTAGAGCGAGAATATCGACTGACGTCCAACACACTGGGTTTTCTTGGTAAGAAAGAAAAAAAGATATGGCGATAAAAGCCTGTAGTACATGTAGGTTTGGGGTAATACCTACATGTACTACAGGCTTTTATCGCCATATCTTATTGATGGAGTACTGTATGCAATCTCAAATAGCCTTTCCCAAAATCACGTGATTTCGTGCCGCAGAACTGATTTTAGGGGCGCTCACAATGTAAATGATAGTCATACAATGTCAGAAAATAACATCATTTACATTGTCAGCGCCCCTTAGACCGAACACTGTCCTGATTAAAAATACTAGGACAGACGCAAGCAAATGCATAAAACCATCATGGCGCCCGCTGGTCTATATTTAGCTGGGCGTCGGTCTATTGCTCTTGGAGCTGTAGAATGACGTCACTAGCCGGGAATCCGGCTTAGATCATTTGCTTTCACCGGTCTTCGAATGCAAGACCGGGTACCACTCTGAGCGCCCCTAGAAGCAGGGCCGCAGCACAAAGTCACATGGTTTTGGGAAAGGGCTATCAGTAGGCCTAGTATGTATGACCTGTTGTACAGGCACCCCTGAGAAAATGACACACTTCATGCAAGATGAATGACAAGCAACACAACGCCCTCTTTTGATGTGATGTCAACAATGACAACTTTCTGATATCACTTCAGTTGTGTTTAAAAAGCTGACAAAATGACCTCAACTGTTTATCCACACCAGGGTCAATATTCTTATATACTACAGCGTGGGCCAAAAAAAAGCGCAACATGGGGAGCTCAATTTTGGTCTGGAGACCAGGGCCCAGTTTCACAAAGAAACTTAAGTCTAAAGTCATCATGAGACCAGGGTTTCAGCAAATCAGATGACTTCATTTCAGACTTAAGTTTTTTCTTAGACTTAAGATTCTTTGTGAAACTGGGCCCAGGATGTATGATGTCCATTTCAAACCTAGTAATAACCTGATAACAAATAGGTCAGGGTAGGATTAGTCATAAATAGGCCTGGGGCTTCCAAGAGACCGAGTGTCCTTATCAAACTTTTACCAAGCCTATTTTGGATGATGCAATGAATGACATCTGCCCTGTTAGGTAAATACTGTGGTAGCCCTATTTTATTGTGGTCACTTGTGGGCAAAGTAAGATTGACTGATTGGCACTCATCTTTATGAAAAGTTACGTAAACCCTTGTTGAATTTACCCTTTTAACGCCAACTTCAAAGGCTGACCACAATAATGACATGCATTCACAGATAAAAGGTAATAATTGATTCATGACAGTTTTTGAATTTGAAATAGACCTAGGCCACAACTGGGCCACTGCCGCATTCCATTTTTGAATGAAATAAAGTCTGGCAACATCTATCTTTGACCTAATGGAATGCGGAAGCTAGGAAATTGATCGTTGGATTTTCCACGGACCTTTAATCACACGCGGCTATTGAATGACCGGCGGACAACGCGAACAATCGGGGAACGACCACAAGTGATCGACAGGCATGATTATAAACCGCAAAGCTCTGACACATTACATGACTTCGGCATTCCTTTAGGTCGAAGATAGATGTTGCCAGACTTTACCATACGCTGTAATAGGGATTATTGGGCTCATAATGGCCTGGTCACTTTCTAGTAAAACCTTGTCCCCCTTGGAGATTTAAAAGGCGGATTTTGCGCTATTTTGGCCCACCTTGTATAAGTCAAAGTGTGATACTTATTTTTGTGTTGAACCAAGGATAATTGTCACACTTAAACTTAAGTACAATGTAGTTTTATGATGGGCCCAGACGACATGTAATGTGGTCAGTCACCATGGCAGTGAAACTCGTTGATGCTCTAAGTCAAAAGAAGAGGTACTTTGGGGCCGAAATAGATAGGACCATTCTTGAGGATGTGAAAAAACTATTTCAGTGTGTCAAGATGAGTGGTCACACCTGACGGGATAATCGGTGAGGGGTCAGTTAGGTGTTTTTGTCCCGTACTGTCATTTGTGCATTGTTCGAGACTTCTTCAGTGAATCCAATATAGTCCGGTGGCAGGGACCGATAAGCGTGCAATAGGGTCCGTACAAAGTTTTGCTGTTTCCATACCTCTGAGATGTGCTCTTTGAGAATCTGAATGATGCCACTCTGTCATCCTTGGGCAATCCGCGCAATATGCAAATTAAGGTGGCCATTACCAAAAATCTTGTTTTCGTCAATATCTCAGTAACTATGCATTATATCAAAATAATTTTAGTGTCTATCCCCATGTTTTGAGGGTTAACGAATTAGATTAAGCCATTTCTTTTAAGTTCAAACCAATATTTTATGCTGAGTAAGCAAATTACGCCGCCATTACCGAAAATCCCGTTTTCGTCAACATCTCAATTACTACACATGGTATTAAAATAATTTTGGTGGCTATACCCATGTTTTCAGGGTTGAAGAATCAAATAAAACCATTTCAGTATTGATTACAGCAACACTTTACAAGATTTACAAGATTTTTTGTAATGGCCGCCTTAATTTGCATATTGCGCGGATTGCCCAAGGATGACGGAGTGGCATCATTCAGATTCTCAAAGAGCACATCTCAGAGGTATGGAAACAACAAAAAAACTTTGTACGGACCCTATTGCAAGGTTGTCCAAAAATCTGGGGTCTGGCAACCGGACTAATAATGATTGTCTGTGACGCTTGCTTTACTTCTCAGTCTTGTATTATGTGGAGAAAACACAAAATTTCAATCATGATACAATCACATGTTTGACGATAAGTTCGTACACCACGGCATATAGTGTATATGTCATAATGGAAATTGATATATTAACGATTGAGGTAAAAATCAAATATCCAAACGCAGCATGATGGTACAGCATAATATATTTGTGATCCTCAAATTTATTGATTGCCATACCTTTTCTAACGCCTCACCAAAAGAAAGTGGTGGTTTAAATATGTCTGTAATTGCCAGGAATATGATCATACGGAAAAAAACTCCTCGAGGTTTAGGAGGTTTATTCATGCATTAACATTCAAGCCTATTGTATACTCTCTCTTACAAAATTGCTCAAATCAAAGTATCAACGGGTTAGAATAATAAAAATAATACTTTTTGACAGATGGTCAACAAATGGTAAAAAAAACTAGCTTTCTATTTGGCTGACTCGCCATTCGCCATTCGCCACACGCAATTCGCCATTCGCCACACGCCATGTTTTACTCCGACCCCATTGTTTCTGACTGAAACCTCGAATTCGATTAAGGTTGGTGTTTCACAAATTTCGATTGTCAACTTGGTATTGCCATGGAGGTATCATTAATACCGGTAATACCCCCATGTTAATACCTCCATGGTATTGCAGTTGCATTTTATTCCTCTGTTTTCAGAGCATGGGGTAAGGTCCAATGGGGTGGTTAAAAATACACACCTGAATGACATCAATAAAAACAACATCGTATTTTTATCATTCTTAAATTAAAATCGATTGAAAAAATGGCGACTTCATTTCCGCACAATCCCATCATTCAATAGACGCTCATTTGACTCTCTCGGGATGGTTCAACGCTACCAGATTCTCTTAAATGGACACTCGGACTTCCATCACCCTACCAATTTGGGCATCAATGTGCCGGGTTTGTTAACAATATTATCCTTAAGTTGACGACTCATCATTTGTTGACGAAACATAAATAGGAACTAATGTCTCATAGTCATCAATTTCATGAAATGCGCACAGAAAGCAGAAGTCATCCATGGCGGCGGCCATTTTCACGGTGTATCCCAGGTCCACCTAGTTGAAAACGTAACAAAATTTACGCGTTGCTAAAACGGACAGCAGTAAATAACGATTACGATTACAAATTGAAAACGTAATCGTAATCGTAATCGTAAATCGTGACGCTGCTAAACCTATCTAATAACGAAAGAACTCCGTTTTGAGAGGATGATGAGGTTGTTTGTATGTATGGCATCATTAACATATTGCCGGACTGCAGATCTCGCCGCCGTGCCGGTGTAACGTCAGCGAATTCTGGGGCTCCTTCCGAGAAAAGACCAACTTGCCTGGCATACCTGCTGACAACGTCATCAATGGTGTCACTCGTGTCGGATTGAACACTCTTCATGCTCTTAGGCGTAAATGTATCATCTAAAACTCCCCCGAATCGAGGAGAAATCTCGACTTGGTGAACTGGTGGCATCCATGTTGTTTTGACAATCAGCTGTCACTCATTCAGAACTTGCCCAATCAGTGATCGCGTAGTAAATTCCATAGTAATCACGTGACGTGATGATTGACAGGCGCTCATTCATACTGGCGTAGTGCGGGAAAATGAAATCGAGGCTGTCTCGCTCGCCCCGGCGGTTAAGGATCACTTTAATCAAAATGTTGACCAGTGAAGATTTTTCAAATCTTGGATAAATTTCTTCAACCATGGCAGAAATGTTTTCAACCTTGCACCAACGATGTTCAACCTTCATTCAAGTATTGGCAAGACTCACGTGACCGCAAGTGATGACGTAGAGCGCAGTAGCTATTCGTACCGTGACGGTGATAAGGTTTGTGCACCGTAACGCCGTAAATGATATAACACACAGGTCGTCTCTGAATTTCGCGAATTTTCGACCCAAATCGGGGTCTTCCTCAGGCACTTTCTAGAAGATCCAAGAAGTGAGTATTAGGGAAATGAAGGGATCCAGATATAGGAAGATTTGTCCCTTTTTCATCAGGCAATTATTCACTTGAAATTTAGACATTTAACAGCACTTCACTCACGCAAAATAAGATGCGCTTGGTAGTTTTTTTGTTCCAATTCGCTTCATTTCCGTCTTTTCTAGATACTAATTTCATAGATTTTTACTACTATAAATGGAAAAAATACTAATGATAGATTCAAAAGATTGTTACTATGAATGATATTCCAAAGTTTTATCACAGTGTTCTTAGAATTTAACACGTCGTGTTAAAAACCACATATGCAAAAAAGCATTCTTTTTTCAACGAAGCCAAGACCTTTGGAAAAGCCCTAAAACACACAGAATTGAAAAAATGTGAAAAAATCATCAACAAGTACGACTAAAATGTGAAAAAAAAACATTAAAAATCATCAACAACCCCCGACTAAAGTGTGAAAAAACATTAAAAATCATCAACAAGTACATATACAAGTATTATCTCTAAATCAAACAGGTTTGAAGTATATCATTTTTAAGATTGGGATATCTGAAATATTTGCCCCGAAATTAATCAGGTTTGAAGTACTTAATTGTTCACCCCTTTAATTTAAAGTAATTGGCCAGTGAGGCATATTCTCCAATTTATATTATGTATTTTTAAGTAACTGTGACATGTCAGGCCAAAAAAATCATCTAAATCGAACTATTTCGAAAATGAGGCTTTTTACAAAAAACCCGCCTTGAAAAAAAACTTGTCATTTGCGGGAATCCCCAAGAACGTCGATGACGTCACACGAGGGCGACGTCATTCACCCTCGACCGCCGTCACGTTTGATCATCAATCATGGCTGACAATAATTTCGCGCCAGAATTAGAAGCCGAAATATCATCCGATTCTTCGGATCTGTCATCAAATCTATCGTCAGCGTCTGAAGACCTCATTGACAGAGAATCTGGAGGTACAAATATAGTTCAGCCCTACCAGTTTGAGCCGGAATACGGCTCTGATGACCCCGAGGCCGAAATGGACTTCGACGTGGTGGCGGACAGCGAAGAAGTTGAACGGCGCCTTCACGATTTGGAATATTGGTGTGTGTACTGTAGGCCCAGGCTGTGGCCTAACGTTCGT
>NMRB01002071.1:54468-87140 GCA_002633025.1 Notospermus geniculatus | reverse complement strand
TAGCCGTAGCCCACATAGACTGGCGAGGAGAGGCCTTCAAGACCTATGCACATGGTGATGCATGGTGCAATGCATGATGATGGGATGGCTGTTGGCCATGATGATTGATGGGCATAAAATTTACCCTGAACACTTCACGTTTCCTGACAGCTGTTCTGGGTCTCTTCGGTGTGATCTGGTCCGTCAAAGATGATGATGCACTGCAGCATGTGCCCACGGGGTAAAGTGTTGGCACTGCCAGGGGTTTGAGCTTGAGATTAGAAACGGTTTTAAATCTCCAGGGCATCCAGTTTTCGAAGCAATCTACACGAAAATGATCGCTACACACTCGAGACGAGTTGGTGGGAGTTGACCAGTCAGCACGGGTCCGCCGAACAAACCTCTTCCAGGCATTATTGGTTGCATAGTCTTTGGGAAATTCGTGCAAAGTTCTTACACCAGACTCCGAACGTTTGAAGCAACCGTAAACGACACAGTTATAAACCATATTTATCACAGAAATTCATCTCATAAAAAGTGACAAGTCATGGAACACGACGTCTGCCCGACATTTTGTAGGCCTACCACGCATCACATGACATGCATGACGTCGACCGTCCTCGCCCTCGTGTGACGTCATCAAGCCGCGGGAGCCGGTACAGAATGTTGTCCGTCTTTTTGGCGGCGCACGAAATTACACAATTTTAAAAGGGGGATTCCTTAAAAGCGGCTGAATTATTTCGTGATTCAATGGGGATGTATTGTTAAGTTCATCACTTACAACACTTACATACGTGAAATTTCTAAAAGGTCTGCCTCACTGGCCAATTACTTCAAAGAACGTCTCTGTTTTCTCTGATTTTGTAACCTACGTCTCTGTTTTTGCCAATGTCTACATTTTGCGGATATAACCGCCCATAATAGTGGGACTTTCGAAAAACCGAGCCCTGATAAGGAATTGCGCTGTCGCCTAGTTCTTGATAACGTATTGACCGTGGACATTGATGCAGTGACCGGCGCCCATCCTTATGTATAGTTTGCGGGTTGTGAAATAATTTGGCCTATCTTCTCTCTATAGGCTTAATACATGTACCTCCATGATTCCACTATCATGACTATCACCAACATGACACGCATAGTATTTTATGAAACCAGTCTGTTTGCGAGAAAAGTCTCCAATTACCATTAAATAACATTATTATTATTATTATTATTAGTCTCCGCCACACCACGTAGTGGCCGAGCGGAGACTCTTGTGTTAGCTAGGAAACTTTCTGGGCGAAACCAACCTCAGACCAGGAGGCTTACGTGCCTATGCGTGTGTGCATTCTGCAGTGCTTCACGGGCTCCTTGCAGTGTCGTAATTTTATCAGCATATAACACGAAGTTGGACGAAACTGTCTTTCAATAAAATATTTTGGTGTCAGGATTTGTGACTACTAGTATTCTTTCATTTCCACGTCGGGTGTATGTTGTTTAATTTATCCATGCTGATGTTTACGACGATGTTTTGCGCCACGACTGCCGTATGATCCCATGACGACATGGACATGATGGACGACATGCTAACGAACATGACCTCTGCATCCAACTCGGCTTAGGCCTATATCCTCCATGTCCTCGGCCCATCCCTTACGAAAAATTCCCACTTGTTATTTCTTTTTTCACATGTGGGAATTATTTCACACATGTGAAAATAAGTCCATGTGTGAAATTTGCCGCTTTTCCCATATGGGATTTTTGTTGAAATCCCACGTGTGAAAAATTCCCATATGGGATTTTTGTTGAAATCCCACATGTGAATCCTAAATGTAAATTCTATATTGTTCATAATCTTAGTTCACCATTTTTCGCTATTTTCTTCATCACCTGACTGGTGTCAGATGTAGAAGGAAAAGGCCACCATGAGCCTTACATTATAAGTAGCTTTATTCTTAGCCAATAGGCCGAGAACCTACTTGTATAACAGTTCTAGGTGGTTGGGGAATATCAATGAACAGAAAAGTATCTTTTCTTTGGTACAGACAAAACCAATGTTATACAACTATCGCCTTGACAATTCTGAAACATAAACATTCACAACATCCGTTTTTTGTCTCATATTTCAAATGGTAGTTAAGTAATTTTCTTATGCATTTCTTTTCATAAAAGTTGGCGTTTTTTATTAAATATTTGCAATTTATAACATGATTGCCCTCTCCCCAGCCATCCGCCAGTAAAACCTTCATGTTTGACCTTGTAAATAAAACAAACTCGTCTACCTGCTTACCTGTCTGTCTGTAGATTAACCAACACACTTATAAGGACTGTTTGTCATATATTGCTTGTTATTTTCATTTTTAAAAGTCACTCCATTCTTAATGATTCATCTCACTTAAATCCCATGTGTGAAGAAAATCACATGTGTGATTTTCTTGAGAAAACAGAAGTATTATATGTGAAAAAAATCACACATGGTAGTTTTAAAACTCCCATGTGTGAAAATGTAATTTTAAAATTCCCATGTGTGAAAATAAAAATAACACATGTAAAAAAATCACATGTGGTAATTTCGTAAGTAAAAAATAAATTCCCACATGTGAAAAAAAAAATTCCCACGTGTGAAATAATCCCATGGAAATTTCACATGTGGTAAATGAAAATTAACATATGGGAATCTGAAAATCACATGTGGGAAAATAAAATTCACATAATGCAAATGTTTTTACATATGTGAAGAGCCGTTTCACATATGGGAATAGTCATTTCACATACATGTATGTGAAAACAAAATCACACATCGGACTTTTTCGTAAGGGATATCCCCCATTTCCCGATCGGCATTCTGTTTTTTGGTAGGCCCTAACGAAACTGTAATTCCTTTTGACATTTTGGTCGCAAAAAGCAACTGTCCGAGGACATGGCGGGATGGGGATGGTGTCCGAGAATAGGACCGCCGTCACTGAAAAATGTGCTCTATTCTCGGACACTTTTGGAAGTCAAATTGCGCGAAGCAGAGTGGATTAAAATACATCAAATAAACAGTTTCCGGTTCAGTTTACGTCACTTTCACCAGTAAAACCTTACATTCGTTCTTTCATGTGGTATTGCGGCTCAAAATTGGCCGTGCATGTCTTAGGCTAATAATAGGCCTAGTGTGACATGCCACGCGTGGCGGAGACTCCAGAGTCTGCATGCAGACTCAACTGACAACTCTAGTTATTAATATAATTTATAAAGCGCTTTATGTTGCATATGAAACTTCAAAGCGCTGATAGACAGACAGCTAAGACAGAGAGAATAAAACAATAGGTAAAAAGAAAATAGTGCAGCAGGTAAGACAATGAATTAGTGAGACTATAAAACATTATATAGATAATCACAGTAAATACTTCCTAAAAAGATGGGTTTTCAAGTTGGACTTAAATGTATCGATGTTATTTATGGATTTCAGACGTAACGGTACTGGTAACTGGTTCCAGAGTTTAGGTCCCGCCACAGAGAAGCTCGAGGACCCAATCGCCCTGCGAGTGCGGACCTCCTGGATCTGAGAGCGCGAACTGGGGCATAGATAGATATGCTCTCAGCAAGGTACTGTGGAGCCGTACCCGAAAGGCATTTGAAGACCATGACGTTGATCTTATACTCCATGCGCGCTCTCAGAGGTAGCCAATGGAGGTCACGAAGCACAGGGGTGATATGGTCTCCTCGAGCCACCCTTGTGACGAGACGTGCAGCTGAGTTTTGTACCATTTGCAACTTCCTTATATTTAACTCGGATGTATTGTACATTACACTGCTGCAATAGTCCAAGCGGGATAGGACGAGAGTTCTGACAGCGCTGACAGTAGCCGACTGACTAATCAAGTGTTTTATTTTGCCGAGACGGTAAAGCTGAAAATTGGCTGCACGACACAAATTGTTGATGTGTTTGCACATTGTCATTTCACGATCAAAGGTCACTCCAAGCAGTTTTACTGAGTCACTGAGTGCAATGTCTGTGTCCAAAAAGTTCAGTTTAAGATTGGCAAGATATTTCTGGTGAGATTTGGCACAGGCAACAAAGAATTCTGTTTTGTCATTATTTAATTTGAGCTTGTTGATGGTCATCCAGGATTGAATCTCAATGATGCATTTTGAGAGTTTTCCTAAGACTGCATGCACCTCCAACGAATTCGTTGGATCAAAGACCGCGTAGAGGTTGCTGTCGTCAGCATACAATATGTAAGACAGCAAGTGAGATTTGATTATGTCCCCCAATGGACTGCTATATATGGTGAACATTACACTGTGGAAAAGGCTGTTTTCTCTGTCAGCCTCCTGTGTGGCAGGTATTAACTCTATGTGACTTAATTTACATAAAGGTTCCAAATCATCTAAATAGATTTCCTGGTGGCTTTGCACTCAAGTACCGTGGAATAACACGACACTGTGGAATAAGCTTATACAAATGTACTTAGCTTCTTACAAGCCAAGAATAGAATCGGACCGAAACTTGGTGTCATAGGTCATTTGACCTAGGGGTATATATGTATCAAGTTTCTGATCGATAGCCCCAGCGGTTACGAAACGTGCCCTGCTAATGGACGCCGACGACGGACGCAGCTTCACGAGAATAGCTTACCCTAGGTGAGCTAAAAAGAAAGAGCCCAGATTGGAACCTCCAAGTGTTGGCTTGGAAGACGGGACGTTTTCCAGTAGACCAGCGGTCCGCTGCGTTTATTCGAGCCATTTTTCCAGGCGAAGTTATTGCGTATTCGAGTATAGTCGTCTCCAGATTTCGCAAATGTGTATATGCCTATGTAGAGAATGGTTCGTTCATCCATTACGTTTACACCCCACAGATGAAAAATCCACTTCGACCCCTTTAAAACGCCTTTCGAAGGGGTGCAATTAAGAGGTGCGAAGTCCAGATAATTGGCCTGGAATGTTTATTCAGCTTTCTGGCTAAAGACAGAAATAATGAAAACCCCATGCTTGCACAGCTTAATCAAAGCCAGACAGTTGAACTGCAACGTCTTCGCTATATCAAAAAAGTCTTTTAATTTTTGAAATATGTTGAAAAATAACGATTTCAGGGCCTTAGAAATAGCAAAAAGGAGGGGGGAATCAAAATTGAACAGCCAATTCCTGGAATTCTGTAGCTAACGCTCCGGTAACTCTGAACAGAGTAACTCAGACTATTGGCACTAGGGGCTCTCCATTTCATCAACCTGTGGCCTGTGGCAGTGAAAACGTAATGATCGAGTATTAATCATATGGCCGAGGCTATAGGAAAGGCACAATAGGGCCATGACACGTCAACATTCGGTGACGAGGAATACTTAAGAAACTTTTACGCTTGTTTTGATTTATGTCGGCTACTTTTGATCATCAGGATGTGTATCAAGTGAACATTCATACGGCTTACTGGAATTGGCGCAAAATCAAAATGCGCAATGTGAAAATGCGCAAAGGGCATATATCATTATTCAAAGATTTGTTTCAAGATGGCGGAAAGCGGCGGTTCTTTTGAATGTCCGGACCAATTTTCCGCATTTTGATGCCTTTCCAACAATGGAAATTCTCTAAAAACTTCACGGTCGGTATTGTAAGTGAACTGTGTATATCCATAGTGAGAGGGGAATCTTTTTCCTGCTTTTTTTGAGTCTCTTGGAGAACTTTTTCACGGTGGGGCCACCCTGGTTGGCGTCCCACGGCACATCTGTACATTGTAGTACGTATTGGAATACCTGACGCTGGTGACCCTGGTCAGTTTTCACGTGAACAAAGAGGATTAATATGTTGGCGATTGGAAAGGACAATGGGGCATCCCCATGTTTGGCGGCCGCGAGAGGTAAATGCACAAATGATCAACGTTCCCCACAGGAATCGGTGAGCCCCAATGCCAAGATGAGCCGACAGGATGAGGACGACTGTCGAGTGAACTGCAGCAGCAATAATGAGGATGAACTGCCCTGTACGGTGACCTCGATGGGAACAGCCGATGAGCCGGATAATGACGATGAGTCCAGTCAGTCGATCAATGAACCGCTTCTGGCATACGTTGTATATGCTTTGCAATCGGGCACAGTAGAAAACATTAAGAGGGCTGTCCTCGGCTTGTTTTACGACGGAACAGATTGTATGCGAAAAATATGTTGTGGCGAAATGTATGCAACGCGACTATTGGGAAAAACATATCCCGGAGATCGACAGAGGTTAGATCTGAAGATGAAGCGAATTTAGTTGATATCATCGTTGCGTTCCAAAAATTAGACAAATCGAACATAATGCCAGATATCGTGATTTCGGCCATCGACCTAGGGAAAATACCCCGATCGATGCCTGAGGAGCTTAATGCGATAACACTCGTAGACCGTCTTGCGAGAGCAGAGGACAGGATCATTGAGATTGAGAAATTGGTTGTAAAGAATTCGAATGATATTCTCGCCGCAAAGAAGAGTGCGAACGACACTCGAGTTACTCGAAATGAGGTGGAGGGGGAAAAAAAGGCGGTGCCACCTGCTAAACCCCTGAGTGAATGGTCGAACTTAAAAACGGACGAGTGGGATATGAAAAATGGAGGATGTCAGAGTCGACGAATATCGACGAAAAAGCCCAGAGTTTTGCTGATGTGCTCAAGTTTGAAAGTGTATACGCTCCCCGCCCGCAGTCTGGTAATGCTAATCGTGGTGGTCGCGGTGGTGGTCGTGGTGGTCGCGGTGGTGGCCGCGGTGGTGGTTATAACAGTCAAGGGTCGAATCTGCTGGCTCCTCCAGCAGTGTCGCGCCTAAGAGGTAGCACTGCGTCAGTTGACTCACGTAATAGTGTTGACTCCGAGGGTTTCAGTGTGGAGAAAAATAACAACAAGGAAAGGAGGGAGAGAAGGAGAAAACGTATCGTGATGGGACAATGTAGCAATAGCTGTGTGATAAAAGGTGCACCCGAGCCAAATCGGGACCTTTTTATATTCCGTCTGGACAGAGAGACAAAACGAGAAGAGCTTGAATCGTTCCTTGTGAAAAAGGGAATCACTGTGAGAGGTCTTTCGTGCACTTCGCATGACGAGGCAAAATTCAAATCGTTTCGGCTAACGGTTCCGAAATCGCAATTCTCAGGTTTATTCAATGATGCGATGTGGCCATGTGGCGTCGGAATACGCAAGTATATCCCTTCTAACAGTGGGGAGGGTAACTCAATCAGCAGAAAATAATGGAGATGTCGATAGTTGCGTTATTATTGTCAATAACAATGGGTTTGTTTACTGTTGCAACGTACAATAGTAATGGATCTGGTGAAGGTCGTTTAGAATATATAAATGAGACTTTGGAGAAATGTGACTTTCTGTTTGTCCAGGAACATTGGTTGTTTGAGGATCAGTTTGTAAAATGGAGAAAGGATTTTAGAGAACTTGGCTCTCGTGTTAGTTTACATGGAATATCCGGCATGGACAGCACTAAACTTTTGGAAGGCAGACCATATGGTGGTTGCGCCATCTTGTGGAACTCAGCAATTCGCGCGCGGATATCTCCGGTTGATTTCAAAAGTCAAACGCGGCGCGTGTGTGCTGTGGTTGTTAATTTTGATCAGCATTTGGACTCCGATGTCCTGCTCATTAATGTATACATGCCCACGGACAGTGCTGAAAATGCTGCTCTCTATAGCGATGTTTTGCATGAGGTGTCACAGTTACTGGAAAGTACTGTCTGCAGATACTTTGTTGTAGGTGGAGACATCAATACTGATCTAGTAAGAGTAAACTCTTCACATACCCAACAACTTTTAGGTTTTATTGAACGTGAGTCTCTGTCACTTGGATTGCGCTATGCCGACGCAAATGTTGACTATACATTTGAGAGCAGGATATCGGGGGCCAGATCTACCATATATCATTTTCTTATATCAGATAACCTGGAAGATTTTATTGTGTTATATGACGTGTACCACAACGGGCATAATCTCCTTCAGATCATTCTGGGCTGCATATGATCTTGTCCCTTCCCGCTGTGGATGCTACATACGACGATCCCGTTGATGGCATACATCATGATTTGTCGTGGGGTAAGGCATCGTCTGATGACTTGCTTAATTATAGTAATACACTGGATGTCTTGCTTAATGACATTGCAGTACCTTACGATGCAATTCAATGTCACGACCTAGCTTGTGAAGCACATTCCGCTGAGATTGAGCAGTTTCATGATGATATTGTAGATGCATGTCTGGAAGCTAGTGTTGGCACCATCGGTGTAAACATGCGAAGGGCCAATCCAGCACGTGGTATCGCGGGATGGAACGATGACGTAAAGCAGGAGAGAGAGCGCGACATTTTTTGGCATAATTTATGGCGGGACAATGGTAGACCTAGACAAGGTATGATTTCTGATACCAGACGTAGTACGAGGGCAAGATATCATCTAGCAATACGAAATGTTAAAAAGAACAGGTTGAGAACGTCCGCCAACAAATTGGCTGAGTCTTTGTCGAACAATACGGGGGAAGATTTCTGGCGCGAGGTTAAAAAGGTCACTGGGAAAGTTACAGATTTTGCTACTACTGTTGATGGGAAAACAGGGAAGGAAGCTATCGGGGATCACTTTGCGGATAAATTCCGTCATTTGTATAACTCTGTGTCATACGCTCAGGGGGATTTGAATGAGTTGCGAGATAATATATACGAGGGTGTTCGACGTGAAGGTGATGGGGGGCGCTGTGGTCATTCTCACCATTTCACATTCGATGAGGTAAAGCAGGGTTTTAAGTGTCTTAAGAAAGACAAGCACGATTGTATTCAAAACTTGAGTTCAAACCACTACATCTAAGCGAGTGACAGACTTATTTTGTATGTTTCGTTCTTGCTTAATGCAATGGTGAAGCATGGGATGTGTCCAGCGAAATTTGCTAGGTCTACGGTTGTCCCAATACCAAAGAATGTGCGGAAATCTCTCAACACATCTGACAATTATCGCGGCATTTCGTTAAAGCGAATCGAAAGCGAAAAAATTTGATTTTGAAATAGAATTTGAAAGGGGACGAATTTTCAGCAAAAATGTAAACAAACTTCTCCAGAATGTCAACAAAAGAAATTTTCGTGCATTCTGATTGGCTGAATTTTCTGTTTACAAACACCATCCAAATGTAAACAAAATCCGCTTTCGATTCGCTTTAAGCAGCATTTGTGGTAAAATATTAGATTATGTGTTACTTGAGAAGTACAGTGATGTACTACAGTCTGCTAATTATCAATTTGGCTTTAAGAAAGGGCTATCTACTGTAAGTTGCAGCTACGTTGTTGAAGAGGTAATTAACTACTATAAGAATAACAATACCTTATTGTGTAATGTTAGATGCGAGTCGCGCCTTCGACTCCGTACAGTTCATTAAATTATTTAAACTTCTCTTAAGGAGAGGGTTGTGTCCGCTGATAGCGCGTTTTCTCCTTACTTTGTATACCTCTCAGTCAGTATGTGTTAAATGGGATGATTATCTGTCAACGTCTTTTAGAATTTCGAACGGAGTGAAACAGGGAGGGGTATTGTCTCCCATCCTTTTTAATATTTTAGTCCAGTGGCGGAGGCCCTAAAAAACACCCTACCCCTACCGGAGGTACAACCATATAAATTTGGTATCAAAATGTTCGTCTTAACGTGCAGGTTTCAAAAATCAGTGTTGTAGATTCATATCTGCTGCATAACATAGCAAATTAACCCCTTCTGTGCCGTTACATCCAGTAAATCACCAATTTCTTTTTAACCGAACTTATCAACTACTGGTAAGGTGTAATATGTTGAAACATAATTCAAATCATCCTATTGGTTGGAAATCATGTTACTAATTATCAATAAGGGTTGATTTTCACATTTTACGACCTTGTATGTAGCATAGAAATGGACTTTCGCCGCATTTTCAATCAGTCTCCCAAAAATGTTAATGGACATTCTTCTATTGCAAATATTTCTAGTCGTTTATATTAGAAAGCAAACTGAAAATTCTGAAGAGTCTGCATTTACTGATTGACTGGTGATTATGTGGAGAGTGGTTGTCATGGTCTTGCTGCAAGAGCCAGGGTTGCTATGAATGGTTTTGTGGGCAATGCAACTAAGATGGAGGGTACCAGTATTTAGCGTAACCAACACGCATGCACTTGACAACATTTATATTGCAGCTGGCCTCCCATAGACTCATTTGCACATGTCATTAGCCAAACAACTCTTTGAAAATTTGTTGCAGAAATACAACTATCCAACTTGAATCGTACCAAAAATAGATAAAGACAATTATATTCATCTGATTTGAAAATTAAAAAGTGGTTTCTTTTGACATGAAACAACATTTTCTGTTCACTAGCTGGGAAACTTTTAACAAATGCATTTGACCTCTTTTCGGTTTTTTTATAACCAGGCAGAGAAAGAAAATATACAGATTGTGCCCAGTAAACATCTCAGCACTCTTATCTCGACCCCTATATTTCTGATTTTATAAGTGGGGCCAATGGTCGGTGGAGCGAAGGGGTGTAAATTAATGGCCAAGTTCATGGATTAGCATGAATTATCATCTTGTAAGATGTTATAACTGAAGAAAAAATGAAGATGGCGGACAGGTCAAACGGTTTGTTCTGATCGCTCTTAGGAGTTGCGTGCTTTTGGAGCCTTCCCGTTCGATACAGGGATTCAGAGTTTTCTGTGTAAAAATGTTTCTTCATTCTAACAATTTAAATCGTTGAAGGACTCGGTATGATCACCTGCTACCATTATTTCTGGAGCTTTTGTGTCGGCATTGTTTAATCTCTGGCTGGTTCGGGCGTTGTACACGGTCAGGCTTATTATCTACACAACACGTATATGCACAGTCAGTACATTAATTGAATTGAGTTCGTGCTTTATCGTGGTCTAGTTCATAGGAGTGGATTCGTGTGCTAACCTACTCGGCTCTAGCATTCCATCATGGGACGTAACAAGGACAAAAAAGATAAGGATAAACCTAAGGATAAAAACGCTATCGATACGCCTACAACACCTGTTAGTACAGATCGAATTGAAGCCATTGGTGGAAACGATTCTGACCAGTCGACTCCAACTAACCAGGGTGCCGATAGACCATCGTTTAAGAGAGGTCTTGATCATGAAGCCGGCATCTCTCCGCCGTTGAAGAAACAACCATCTCTGCCTGACCTTTTCGAAAGACAGCATGTTACGGTCTCTGAGGTGTCCCATGCTCTAGAGCAACAAATAGTGTCTGTCCTTCACAAACCAAACGTGCTAGGTGCACTGAGCATTGGTATCTCCGGTAAGCTTCCTACACCTCCTTGGTATCAAGGCTTGATGGACTCCGTCAATAGAATCTCAGCCAAACTTGAAAAACTTGACAGCATCGAGGCCACAGTTAGATCGTTCGATGTAAGGCTTAAGAAAATAGAGGAAACCCATGAAAAGTTATCTTCATTCATGAAGCAATTAGATAAGACCACCAAAGATCTTTCCATTATCCGTAATCGAATAACCGAGTTGGAGGGGGATCTTGTGACTGCCCTCACTGTCATTGATGACCTGCAACAGTATGGGAGAAGGAATGCTATTCGTGTTCACAACCTTCAGTGTTCCACTCATGATGACGTAATTCGTTCAATCATGAATCTGGGAAATTCTCTCGGTGTTCATATCACGGAAAGTGATATTGTGCGGGCTCACATGATTGGCCCCTCTTCCAATGGCAAATGCCAAGCAATTGTGAATTTCGTCCATTATTGGAAGCGTAGTGAGTTATTCCGCAGCAAGAAAAAGCTGAAGGGTACTGGGACATTCATTTCGGAGGATCTTACGGTAGGCAAAATGAAGCTGTTCAAAGTGCTCCTTGATGGTCGAAAGAGTGGTAAAATATCTGACGCTTGGACCTCGGATGGTCGCATTTTCTATAGGAAGGATCCGAAAGGACCCAAAGTCTTGGTTCGTGTCGCTTCTGATTTGCCGAACGTGAGTTTGTAAACTGCTGCTCGAGTCTTATACAAACTGTTGCTCGAGGCTTGACTATATCGTAAATGCCTAAGTTTCTAGTCGGGTCGTGTGTTATCGTTTGCTCAGTGTTTTCCTAGTTGCATCATTGAATCTGCCTTTTAGAATGTGTTCTAATGATCGAGAGGTTGAGAGATCGTCCCGTAGGCATGGTTGGCGCTGGCGCTGGCGTTGGCGCAGCTTGTCGTATGCATGTTCTGTACAAGAGTAGCGTTGGCGTTGGCGCTGGTGTTGGCGGGGCGGTTTCTTGGCCTCTCGATTATGTACTACTGTATATATACTACTGCTCAGATTCCCTCACAATCTGTCATGGCCATGTGTGCGTCGTACATCTAGGGAAGCTCCAGTAACATCGGCTCCAAATTCCAACATGTTTCCATTCCTAATTTGCTGCATTTATCTCTTGTTAACACCAACCTTGTTTGTATGCACTCTTGGCTCAAATACCTCCTCTATATTTACGTCATATGTACCTATTTTGGTTTCCTTGCTTCATCTCTGTGTATGGTCTGTTTTCAAATATCAACATACCCCTTTGCTTGCCCTTGTGTTCACGCTGCTTGAAGTTGTCAAATGGGTATTGACGTAATGAACTATAGGGCAAGAATTGGGGTTTTCTATTTAAAAACTTACGCTCCCTTTGCTACTAAGGGTTATCGGATTTTTGATAAGTCTATGTCTCTTGCTACAGCAACGTTTTTTTGTATTTGTTGTTCGAATCTCACAATTCTATTTTATATTTTTTTTCGCCTGTTTATGTCTGGTGATGTTCATCCTAACCCTGGTCCACCGAGCCTACTGTCATTTTGTTGTATAAACTGTAGGAGTTTACTTAGTCATCCGTCGAAAACTGAAGCGCTTGAAGCCCTAGCTGATGAGTACCCTATAATTGCACTAACGGAAACGTGGCTGGATTCTTCTATTGATTCCTCGAATATTGTTATTAACGGTTTTACGCTTCATCGTCTAGACAGAGCAGGCGGCAGGGGTGGTGGTGTGGCAATATATGTTCGTAATGACCTCAATGTGCGTGTATTCGATTGTTTTGATTGTACTGTCACTGAAACTTTATGGATTAAAATCATTACTAATGCTGGTAGTTTAAATTTTGGTGTAACCTATGTGCCACAAACTGTTTCCGAGAACTTGTATAATTCTGATCTTTTCATTGATTATTTGAAAACTACATTTACGGTCATGTTTGATTCTAACGTGAAAGGTATTGTGCTGTGTGGTGATTTTAACGCTAAGGTGCCCCAATGGGGATTTTCGGATCGTAGTAATGCCCTTGGTTGTAAACTTTATAGCTTTGTTCAGGACTTTGGCCTCAGTCAAATGATTTCTGAACCCACTAGAATCTTCAATAACTCTACCTCTTTATTAGACTTAATTATCACCGACAAAGCAGACATTTTTATGGAAACCGGCATTCTGCCGCCTTTGTGTCACTTATGTGATCACTGTGTTATTCAGGGTCAATTTAAAATAACTACACCTGTCAATAACAATCATTTTCGGGAATTTTTTGACCTAAGACTTGTAAATTGGTCAGATGTGAATGTCCACCTTGCCTCAGTTTCATGGGACAATTGTTTTGTAGGTGAACTGCTGTCTGGCGATGAAATCTTTGATCGTTGGATCAACCTTCTTCAAACTGAATTGCGTTCGGTAATACCACTACGTCGTTTAAGAATACGAGCTAAGGACAGACCATGGATATCTCCTTATGTGCGTCATTGTATTAATGTACGTCGCAGAGCTTATAAAAAGGCAAAACTGAAAAATGTTAGTTCTTTATGGGACAGGTACACAGTTGCTAATACGGAATGTGTGAATGCAATTCGCGCCGCAAAGGCAACTTATTTTAAGAATATCTGTGATTCGCTTAATGATCCTAATCTGTGCCGAAAAAAATGGTGGAAGTTTGTTAAGTTAGTTTATGGTTCTCATGAATCTTCTACATGTATACCTGACTTGTTACTTAATGAACAACTTGTTTCAGATATTAGTGAGAAGTGTAACATATTTAATAATTATTTTGCAAATCAGTCAAGCGTCTATGACGATAACACAGAGTTACCTGAGCTGCCCTTGTGTGTTCATAGCTGCGACTCTCCTCTAATAACAGCTAATATGGTTACCAAGGTGCTAAATGGTCTGTCCACATCATCTGCGACGGGTCCAGATGGTTTATCTAATGAAATTTTACGTAATTTTGCTCCTAGCATGGCCGGCCCGCTAGCAGTCATTTTCAATTTTTCACTGAATATGGGTGTTTTTCCAAAAGCTTGGAAAACCGCAAATGTTATTCCGTTGTATAAAAAGGGTGACAAGTCCAAAGTAGAGTCTTATAGACCAGTGTCCTTGCTTAATTCCCTCGGCAAGGTTTTTGAAAAATTAGTTTCGGATAGTGTGCGCAATCATCTCATGTCTTACTCATTATTGTCAGAACGTCAGTCTGGTTTTGTACCAGGGGATTCTACAACCAACCAACTCATTCATATCTATGATTGCATTCTTAGCGCTGCTGACAATGGTAAGGAAACTCATGTTGTGTTCCTTGATTTAAGTAAGGCCTTCGATAGAGTATGGCATCGTGGTCTGCTACACAAATTATCGTCCTTCTTTGTTATCAGGGGTAGTCTTCTTCAATGGTTTACATCTTATCTTTCAGGGCGAGAACAAAAGGTAGTTTTAAGTGGTACTTCTTCTGAGTGTAAGAGCATTAAATCTGGTGTACCTCAAGGCTCGGTTCTGGGCCCCTTATTATTCCTTATGTATATCAATGATCTTACCTCGGTAGTCAGTTGTAACCTGTTTTTATTTGCCGACGATTCTACTTTAGTCAATTCTTTCAACAACCGTACTTCTTCTATTATTAAGATAAATGCCGACTTAAGGTCGATTGGCAGGTGGGCTAATACATGGCTGATGAATTTTAATCCGGATAAGACCGAAGTTATGACCTTTTCTAACAAGAGAGATCCGTCTTCAGCTGAAGGCCTCATATTCCTGGATAAAGCAATTGCTGAGGTTAATACCCATAAACATCTTGGAGTCATTCTTAATCACAGATTGAAATGGGACGACCACATTACTTTTATATCAAACAAGTGTATGAAACGGTTAAATTTAATGAGGCGTTTCAGGAAACAGTTATCACGTGACACTCTATCCACTATTTACTTTACAATGATTCGATCGATTATAGAATATGGAATTTGTGTTTTTTATGACAACAATTGTCAAGCTTCAAACGCTAATTTAGAAAACATTCAATATCAAGCATGTTTACTTGTCTGTGGAGCACTGAAGTACACCAGCTATGAGAAGATGCTTCAGGAACTGGGGTGGCCGAGAATAAGTGAACGTGCTGAGTTTTTAAAGGTCTCTTTATTTTATAAGGCTAAATCTGGTCTTACATGTTCGTCCTTTTCGAGGCTGATTGATATTAGATGTTCAACTCGAAGTGAGTCCAATCTTCGTCTACCTTCTATCCTTCGGCCTCCTTTTGCTAGAACAAATAGATATTTCAATTCCTTCATCCCATCAGCATGTCGATCCTGGAACTTACTATCAGGTGAACTTAAGTTGGCTAATACCATTGCATCTTTTAAGTCACGCTACAAGAAAAAATTCTTTTATCATAAGGTACCATTTTACAATCTAGGTGACCGTATGGCTAATGTGTTGCATGCGCGCTTTAGATTGGGCTATACGACCCTCAATTCTGATCTTTTCAGGAGGGGGCTAATAGACAATCCGATGTGTGCATGTGGACAGGGCCATGAGTCCTATGTACATTATTTTCTTGACTGCTCTTTGTATTCTCTCTGCCGTCAGAACTTATTTAGAAATTTATATGACATCTTCAATTCATGTGGCCTTGTACTGTCTGACTTTCCGGTACCTTTTCTGCTTTATCACCTTATCTTTGGTTTTGAGTTTGAGTTCAAACCTAATAACTCGAAAATTTTCCCTGCTGTGCAAGAATATATATTATGTACTAACCGCTTTAGTTATTGATTACTGCATCATTCTTGGTCATCAGCCTAAAATAGTTTGTGATGTAGCCTACATGTTTTTACCTTTGTCTTTACTATTACTGTTTTTGTTGTGTCTGTAACTCTGTTTTGTCATGAGGTATTTGAGCATTCTGCACTCCTGCACCGCCATCAATATTTTTTCTTGTACAGGTATTTCAATTGTTACTGGCAGCTGTAATGCGCCATGAGGCGTGCTTGCGCCAGTCTAATAAATGAATAAATGAAATGAATAAATGTTATAACTGATAACTTTATCACCAGTGGATTGTATCATTTTGAAGAAATCAGCTCCTCTTCGCAGCGATGCCAAGAGGACCTGATTTCTTCAGGAAGGGTTTTATTGCCTTTCTGCAGTGTCTGTTTAAAGCATGAAATGTGATTATTACGCAATTATTCCCTTGAAATACCATCCTTTTTTTCATTCACGAACAAAAAACATCCAGTGGATAATAACAGAACTAAACTGAACTGGACTTCTTTTGTCCCTAGATAAATTGCATGTTCTAGAACAGCTGACCGCGTGGAGCTGTGACAGGGTTAGAGGACACTGTCTTGTCCTTCGTTGATCGTGCTTTTCTGAACCTTCTGCGTAACAGAGCTTGAAATACCAGTAGCCAAATGTAGTCTTCTGGAAAAGTAAAAGTACAGCAAGATTTTCTAAATATATCAAAAACCATTGGAACTACAGCAAAGGTATTTGCACCCAATTAGCAACATGTTGGGCATAGAACCATAGTGTTTTGCCACAAATCAATTTTAATGAAAAACGATTTTTGAAAAATC
The DNA here is from genome assembly GCA_002633025.1 of Notospermus geniculatus. Classification (NCBI taxonomy): domain Eukaryota; kingdom Metazoa; phylum Nemertea; class Pilidiophora; order Heteronemertea; family Lineidae; genus Notospermus; species Notospermus geniculatus. The sequence continues at coordinate 70,363 of NMRB01002071.1, read as the reverse complement.
TTCTGATTTAAAATTTCTTTCTTACATTCAACTTGCCTGACTGGCCAACATCTGCAAAGTCTAAAGTGAAAATACCTCTCTTGGCATTTTGTAGCAAAATAAACCCCACTCATACAGTCGATTACACAATACCGCAACATGTGTAAGACAGCCCCCTCTTTACCAGGGAATCATGGCATCATAACATATTGTGATCAACGAATCATGTGGCCCCAAGACTCTACCGGTATATTGACAGTATGATCTTTCTATTAAGTTCCTTTTATAATAAAAGCCTATTTGTAGACCTACTGTCCACCAAGTGCATTTGTGACCCGCTCTGGCAACAGTAGTCGCTCTCAGCTTGGCAGGTTGAGACCAAATGTAATGTTTGTCAATTTCAGTTTCTGTTTCTTCCATTCTCTCCTGGTGTCATCTTAGTTCGTTGACGCTCACCTTCTGAGCGCCATGCGGCTCTTTTTGCCAGAGCGAGTCACATTGGTCTGGGACAATATGCATCATCCCAGTTTTGATATTGTAGAATTCATGGTGTTGATGAGGTTTTGCAGTGAAAAGACATCGGGAAGACAGTGTCACTTCCAGATGACGTGAGAACTGAATTGGAACAGGTCTTGGCCTAGACTTTAAAATCTGTAAACCCTGGTAAAGAGGGTCTGTCTGAGTATAGTATTTTCTACTTTTATAAAATGTCATTTTTCTCTTAATTCATTAAAATAGATTCTTGGCCAAATATTATAGTTCTATGCCCAACAAACTGCCATACAGATTGGGTGCAAATACCATTGCTGAAGCGCCAATGGTTTTTGAGATACTTTGAAAAACTTGGTGTCCTTTTACTTTCGAACAAGAGTGTACATGTACTTGAAAGGCTTAAGTGTAGCAAATTATTACTCTGTGCACAGGCATGACAGGGTTAATCCATACATTAGCTTGAAACATATTCAGCAAAATGAATGACAAAATCTAACCAAAATTCCCAAAGTTACCTTTCCAACAGCCGAAAAACTATCCATTTTTTAGGTCGAGACTATCTTTTGCGGGCTAACTTAACTATAGTTGGTCAAAACTACAATTATAATGTGTCTAAAATCATAAAAACATGTTTGGGGTTTTAATATGTAACACAATTTTCCCAGCGCGGGATAATTTTGAAAATGAAGTATTTTTGGGTGCATAGCAGGAAAAGGGTTAAAACAGCATGTTGTGCAACAGATATGAATCTACAACATCAGTTTTCCGAAACTCCACAAAATTACGAACATTTTGATACCAAATTTAAATGGTTGTACCGCCGGTAGGGGTATCACCTATTTCTAGGCCACTTTTTGGGCCTTCGCCACTGGACTATTTATATAGGAGAATTGTTGGATGATTTCAAGAATAGTGGATTTGGCTGTCACATAGGAAACATGTTTCTTGGTGCTTTTGCCTATGCTGACGATGTGTTGATTCTGGCACCCACAATTACATCCTTAAAAAAGATGCTTGCTCTTGCCACGAACTTCTCTATTGAATACCACATCCAGTTCAACAACAGTAAATCAAAGTTACTGATATATGGCGTGACTGATCCTGGTAACATTGAGATCATGTTCAACGGAGGTATTCTGAAGGCCAGTTTTTGTGAAAATCACCTGGGTATTCCGTTAGGTCCTGGTGCCAGAAAATCTCGTCTTGATGTAACTGTTAATGATCTTTACAGAAGGACCAACTCACTATTATCACACTTTAGACATGCAAGTTTTGATGTTAAATATTTTTTGTTCAGAACTTTTTGTACCGCTTTATATGGATGTCAAGTTTGGGACCTCTCGCATAGGTGTATAGGGAGTGTATGTACAGCATGGCGGAAATGTATTCGAAATGTACTCAGTATCCCATCTCGTACTCACAATAATCTCATTCCGTACATAATTGAAGATTTTGATATTCTGTATTCCATTGAACACCGCATTGTCAAGTTTCTCCACTCTATTCATAGCTCCACTAATGTACTTTTGCAGATATGTTTGAAATTAACTCTCAGAGGAAGTAGGTCATCTGTTTGTAACAGTTTAAATTTTCTTGCACGGAAGTACGGTTGCAATAGGGAAGAATTAATTTTATGAGGGAGGATACCTTTTGTTATTACCGATGATGATGAATATCTCAAACAAAAAGCTCTGCAGATAATTGAACTTTTAAGCATGAGGGACTACGGAAGTGACTTTTTCACCTTTGATGAGATCAATGAATTAATTGCGTTCCTGTGTATTAACTAATCTGAGGATATTAAGCCAACTGCACTTTTGCACCACACACATGCACCACGTTTAACTTGTGTATATTATAAACCTCTGTGTAAATAGTATACGAATAAACATACATATATATATATATATAAAAACACACCATTAAAAGAATAGACTTCCGTTCGAATCTCGCCAAACACGTCCCAGTTTCATGTCCCAGGAACCCGAGACGTGATCATCATTCTTGAACGCTTATGCATACGGTTACGCGTTATCAGTCCATTACTTTTGGTAATGCCCGCTGTACACGATCAAATTTTTCATCCAATTTTATGAATATGCTCAATATATGCCTTCATGCGAGTTTATACACTGAAGCCCCAATAGGCCCGGAATTTCGAAAAAAATAGGATGAAAAAATTGATCGTCTACAGGGGGCATTAGTTTATGGCTCAAACTTATGGAATATTATGCAAATATCAGTGACTGAACTCACACACTCTCGGGGAACCCCCAAGCCCCTTTGTTGGGTCCACAGGCCTTCCTATCTGCTTTTGCTTTGGTATGGGATTTTTCATATTGTTCATTCATTCACACACGCAAGTACTGACGTCAGGCCTAACCATTATACTCGCTTTGTGAGCCGCTTAGCGGTTCACTGGGTTGTCACGAGTTAATATCGAACCACACTTCAGGGTGCGTCTCAACATAATGCATGCGCCTTTCTGGGAATCCCAATACTCGAAGCCAGGCTACCTATACAAGGATATCCGACGCGCAAGAAAGCCTGGATCGAGGTCAATTCTGTTGCGCATTTTCCCATTGCGCATTTTGATTTTGCGCACATTCCAGTAAGCCCATTCATACTACCGTTCTGTTTTCATTTCGGCCTCGGTTGTCATATTTGATAGGCCTAAATTGGGGCGTTTTTGTTCGTCCCTTAGCTCAGTTTGTGCCTGTTCCGTAGGCCTAGGCGGGTCGCCCGATGGGTGCAACATCTGGCGAATGAATGCTCTATGCCAATCGGCGTCCGCAGTTGCATGGTCCAATCAAATACTAGTTGATTTTTGGTGTGCATGTTGGGGGCGGGAACATCTCACTAGTCCGAAGGTTCAGTAGTCCGAAGGTTCAGTAGTCCGAAGGTTCACTAGTCCGAAGGTTCACTAGTCCGAAGTGGTGTAAATGGTCAAACACAGGGGAAGATGCCTATCGATTTTGAGCTCAAAACAAAGGATTTCAAGATGGCGACCAGAAAATTCGAGTCCAGTCAAATGACTGAAATTATGAGTCAATTCATTATCCCTAATTTGACTCACTGTTTGGTTTTAACCTCTCTGTTAATGAAGTGGAATACCAATGTGGAAATGCATCGGACTCTGACTGTCTGGGGGACTCAAGATATCTGGGTAAAAAGAGTTGATTTGTTCACATTTCTTAAAGGAGATGAGCCACCGATCTGACCTAGACGTAACGTGAAATGTTTTAGCACCAAAGAGAAACCCACTCCCAACCAATCACAAGCCTCGATCGCAGGCAATGACGTCGACACCATTGTAGTAGCGTCCGCGCCAAATAATATAGGTCAATCTGTGGTCCATCTGCTTTAACCGTCAGTTTCATGATAAAATCATAGGGATATTAAAAAGATATACATTGTATACAGCATCTCCGACACTATGCAAACTGGATGTTCACAGTTACTCAAGGGAGTAGGCGCTGATATTAGTAATTCTGACCCATCCAGTCGCCCCATCCCACCCTCATCTACTTTTAGCTCACAACACATCCGCTGCCGAACCCATCCAATTGACTAATCAACTTTCGGACTAGTGGACCATCGATTTAGTGGACTTTCGGACTACTGAACCTTCGGACTAGTGGACCTTCGGACTAGTGAACCTTCGGACCAGTGAACCTTAATTTTCGGACTACTGAACCTTCGGACCAGTGGACCTTCGGACTAGTGAACCTTCGGACTACTGAACCTTCGGACTAGTGAACCCTTCTCGCCGGGGGCGACCAAAGGAAGATTCCTTTCGAAAATGACAGCCTTTGTTGCAAGATGGCGGTCGATTCCCCAGTTCATTTGGTCATAACCCAAATATAATCCTTTTCTTCTCAACAATGTCATATCTATGACCTCAATATCCTTCTTGAGTTTGGAATAATGTCAGGAACAAAAATACAAGCCCAGTTGTGCAGTATCATATATGATGCAAACTATCCAATAAAAGAATTAAAGTGTTATATCTCCTGATGTATCACACTGAATACCACAGAACTGCACCGAAATTGAGATTATGCTGAAATCTATTGGCATAAATTTCATGTCAATATACCCCTATACTGAGTGTGGAATGATGTCCAGTACAAAAGCATAAATCAAAAAGCAAAAAGTGAAATAACGGGCCTGTGAAGTTCGAACTCCTCGCTCACAACAATCATACTTGAAAGAATGATCAATTTGTTCACTGTCATCTGGGCTTCCGAAATTAATTCGGCCCAAAGATTACAAATACAAAATTGCTGTGTCCTTGAACAGGGGCGAATCCGGGGGGGGGGGGTTCCAGGGTGTCCGGACACCCGCCCTTTTGCTTAGGGTGCCCTTTTTAGCTCACCGTGGTGAGCTATTACGATGGTGCAGCGTCCGTCGTCCGTCGTCGTCGTCGTGTTCCGTTAGCAGGGCACGTTTCGTAACCGCCAGAGCTATTGATCTGAATCTTGGTACATATATACCTCTAGGTCAGATGACCCATGACACCAAGTTTCGGTCCGATTGGACTCTTAGCTTGTATGTGATGTAATAAGGATATATAACATATTTAACGGGTTTTTGATTTGACCTACTTTTCAAGGTCACAGAGGTCAAAGTTCGGCAAAAGTGTCAAACCTGCCACAGTTTGTCATTATTTCACCAAGCGACTTCATATCTTGCATAAACATGCATTGGAGGGGTACCTTTAAAAATACCAAGATTCGGCCCGATTGGACATCCAATATGGCCGCCAGGTGGCGTAACCTGAAAATCAAGTAACTGCTATTACTCAGGAACGACTTGACGTAGAGTGCTCAAATTTGATATTTACGTCCCTCTAGATGACCTTTACATGCATGTCGAATTTCGGCCTGATTTGACTTCCAACATGGCCACCAGGTGGCGTAACCCAAAAATCATCAAAGTGCTGTAACTCAGGAACGACTTAACCCAAAGTGCCCCAATTTGCTATGTGGCCCCCTGCAGATGACCTTTATGTGCATGTGAAGTTTCGGCCTGATCGGACATCCAGTATGGCCGCCAGGTGGCGTGATCCGAAAATCATCAAAGTGCTGTAACTCAGGGACGACTTGACCCAAAGCGCTCCAATGTGCTATGTGGCCCTCTGCAGATGACCTTTATGTGCATGTGAGTTCCGGCCCGATCAGACATCCAATATTGCCGCCAGGTGGCCCCCAAATCATCAAAGTCCTACTTGGGAATGACTTGACCCAGATTGCTCATCCCTCTGTCATTAGACTTGTAGGAGTTGGGTATTTTATGGTTGTACGATTCTGGCAATTCTCTCATTCTAAATTCCTAATCTATTGCCAAAATTTGACACTACTGTTGGGCACTGATGCGGGTTGTGTTAACCTTAACAAAGGGGCCTTTGTCCCATAGGCCTACAACTCCTGATTATACCATGTCACTTCAAATTGGGAAAACACATGACTGTCAGGAGACGACACCCAGAACTGGAACCAGAAGGACGACTACCAGAACTCAAGGAGACGACATCCAGCACCCGACCAAGAAAGACCTCCAACATAGACCTTCTTTGACCTGACATTTCTGCCCTGACTGACTGCCTAGTGTATGAGCCTTAACCACGGTAGGCCATTCTGCGACAGACTGTTATGTCCAACCCGGCGGTGAGAACATGGTCCATGGACCATTTCATTTAAGAGTGCATGTTTTCAAAATGTGTTGCTTTTAGCTGAACTGGGTGTTTTAATTGCCACATAGTGTCCATTAGGAGCTCTGCTGGGCATCAGGCGACAATGGCATTGTACTGCTTGTCTTCCTGGCGTATCACTTGTCTAAGCTGCATTTTTGAAAATATACTGGTTACTTGTGACGTACGTATCCTCCACTTTGTTTTCCAAATCCTCGACGCCACTCATGTCCTAAAAGCACACTTAATCACACAACTTGCTATGCCTTGAAATGCCGGGAAAATGCATCTGAAGAGATGTATCAGGGATGATTCTTGAAAGTTCCTGTGAGTAGGAAAGAGATGAGGGGCAATGGGGACCAAAGAAAGAATGTCAGTGAATTGCTCTGGGCTGTGTCAACTACATTTTAAAATATCAAGCTTATCAATGCAACAAACTATCCGTCGTCTCCCTGTTCCCAAGTCATCCGTCTGGATGAGCTAAATTGAACCAAAACGGAACTGAAGATTGACAGTTATGACGCGAGGTGCGTTTTGAAAAGACGGGTGTGAAAGGAATGCGAGTCCTTGGAGTACAGGTCCAAATTACAATAATCAGCAATTGTGGGCCACATTCGGACGGTCATTGTTTTTAACCGTATACATGTATCTTATCCCCTTCTTGAACAATGAACCCGCGCTTAGGTTCCTGGGGACCTTAGGTTTCTGACACAGCCAATAAAGATTAGCGAGCTTTCATTTGCAAATTCGAAATGCTTGGCTCTCAGTCTCACTGACTCGCAAAATTCTAAGTTGGTCGGAAAATATATATCACTTATGATCATTGAATGATAACTTGATATTAAGCATAAAACATAATTAGCATTTTGCTCGATTTTGTGGGCAGCTGCTAATAAGTAGCAAAATTGGCATTATTGGTTGAAGTGGTTGCGTTAGTACAACTGGCTGCATTTTGCAAGCTATAACTAAGAATTTTAAGAGTTATGTAAAGTGACACGAAATCTCGAATTTTTGATGCAAAAAATCTGACTAACTGCACAAAAAATTGGGACAATAAGGCTCGGGGGCCCTCGGGAAGTACGAAGTTGAGACGCCGTATTCCTTGCCTCAAATATTCAACGTTCTTGAGTATGACTTTGAGCATGAGAATAGCTGGTGCAACGCAATTTGAGGTTGAGAATGACTTTGAGGTTTGCTTGAGCACGAAGTCGAACTTAAGTATGACTGGTGCAACCGGGCCTTTGTGTGGCATATTGTTGCCTTGGGGCATCCCTTCTTGAGCCTGATGCGTAGGTCACGTGACCTGGAATCTGGCATTTAGTTCCTTTGCTAGCAATAGGTGGCAGCACCTCCTGGATAAAGAGTTGAGGCAAACAAAGTTTATGGTTTGTTTATGTTTTATCTTTGTAGATTTCACGGACATTGGAGATTGATACAGAGAATGAATAAAGACGACTGCATCATTCCACAATTAAAGCGATGTACGCGGGCTCTGCAGTAACTGCACATCGATAATTCCTCTATTTCCCGCACGGTGGTAGCACTATATTTTATGAATGAAATTCCAAGCGAGCCATAATACTACGGAATTTACTATGACCAATCAGTAGCGAGTATAGTGACCATGGTGACATGATTGACAGTGTCACTCAGTGAGTGATGCCGACGGAGACAAATCGGAGTCATCCGCAAAACATGCAAAGGATGGTGTTGGCCGGGGTTCAAAGACGTTCAGGAGGTACACTGCTAAGTCCTCATTAGTGCTACAACAACTCTCTGTCTTCACACGCCGCCATCTGACTAAACTTGCAGCAGTGAGGCGAACTCTCTGGTCAGTCTTCCTCACACTTCGGATTTTTCCGCGCCATGTTTGTTGTCAGTCTGTCGATCTCGTTCTCGGAAATACCCCGTGAGATTTTGAAATTGTTCCGGCAGTAAACACTAATGTCGCCCAAATTCATTGAAATAATATTAATAAAAGATTTTTCGTGAACGTTTTATTGTATAAAACGTCAACGATACCGTAGTTTGATGGCTCAAAGATGCTAGAAATCACACGAGATCAGTTTCAAGAATCCCGCCAGCTATGAATGAAATTGGGGAGCTATCGCGGGTCGCGATAGTTGAACGACATTTCATTTTCAACCCTCGCGAGTACATCGCTTTAAGTCGTCCCGTCGAGTCCTTTGAGTGATAGTTGAAATAGTTTGTCAGGCGCCCAAATCCACATCAACAGTCGCATGTGCGACGCAACTGCCTTCATGTCACGCCACTATCGCTGATATCAACAACGGTAGAGATGTCATCCGACTTTACACTTTAACCCAGCTTATCCTAAAACCTTTCAGTAGAATTCAGATGAGCTGCTCATTAGCGCTACAATCGGAGCATTTCCGATCGGTACCTATTTATACACCTGAACAGAGAGAGGCCAGTGAGGCAAAGAGACTTGCCCAAAGTCTCACGCCCAGTGGGATTCAAACCCGGGATCCTCTGACCGCTAGTCGGAGACCCGAACCACTACACCAACGTGGCTCCTCATCTGGTTCTTGCTACATACTAGTATTACTGTCGTACGATCCAGTCTCATGAGAATAAGGTTGAATCTTATGAGATCGATTCGTAAACGGTCGTATAAAGTGAATTGAACAGCCATTCAGTCCTCGAGTCGTGCTCCGACTCCACTTGTGTGTGTGTAATGTAGACAGGATGGGCCGTAACACTATCGCCAGACTCGCTAAGCGACGCGACTGTCGCGTCGCAATGAGTGCTGTCGTAGACTGTGGAACAGGTGAAACGTGTCCGTTCCTCAGTGTTAAGCTGCGTTTAGCTGACACGCGGAATGCGGATTGCGGAACGCGGAAGCGGAAAATGCAATGCATTTCGCATACAACATATCGCTTCCGCCGGGGATTCCGCGTCCCCATACCGCATTCCGGATGTCTGGTAAACGCAGCTTTAGATAGGTTGTGCAGCTTTCCGTCTCCTACTCCTGCTTCAACTACCAGAATTAATTGCAGCCGGCTGTCGACATTTGATAGACGTTTGCAAATCGTAAAAGGCCATAAAAGGCCATAACTTTGTGGCAGAATAATTTTGACTCATAATCGGAAGTGCACGTAGGCCGAAATCGCAAATATAGTCGTGTTTTAAGTCGTAACGACCAGGATTACGACTTAAGCCTGGCGCAGATCGACCTTGCGACTGGATGCAACTACCTGCAATGCCGTTGCCGGCAATGGTTGCGACTGGCTGAAAACAGTTGCTAAGTACCTTACAAAATCTGACCTACTCAAATATATGCTGCACATGCTAAAGCGATTCATTGAAGTCTGGATGGGCTAATTCCTAGTCCAAATGTTTATTTCATTATCCAAATTACAATTAATTACGGCACACAATGAGCCAACACAATGCATTCGTGCACCGACCGACCACTGACGCTGTCAGGCTTGAGTAGGCCGGTGGGGGTGTGCGTAATTATGGACATAGTAAAATCAGCTTTCTCGAAGCGAATTCTCCGAAAAAACAACTTCGTAAATTACTTATTTCTGGGTCGTTTTCGATATTTAAAGAAATTTTATCCAGTACCAAAGTCATTCTAGAAAGAATGGAGTTTAGTCTTAGGCAGAAGCCCAATCTGTAGTTAATCTATGAGTAAACACGCTAATTGCACCTCCCCACATCAAAGGTAAGGGGAGGTGACCGCCGTCTTTGGAGTAATGGGCAGAAAAACGTAGTGTTTTTATAATGAAAATGATGATGATAAATTATCCTACGTGTACCTCAATGTCGAAAGATCTCCTTTTATGCGGTTTCACAACACCGTCTCAAATGGTGGGATTTTTCAGATTACACTTCTCAGAACAAGTTCCAAAACTGACCGGTTTACTTGACAGGGAACAAGCAATGGGCGTTGAGAAAATTGGCCGAGCTGGACATGTACAGTCTTGTTAAAAAGTAAAAAGACAGCTAATATCTCAGCTAATACCGAAAGTTCCAACCTCAACTTGTATTATGTTATGCCCTATAATGTTGCTAAAAGGATCACATACGAAATTGAGGGTTTGTGACAAAATATCACTGAAATATCATCAAAATATCAATATCAAAAAAGCTTCATTTTTCAAAATTCTGAATTTTTAATTTAAAATCAGCGTGATATCATTCATCAATCAATCCAATGAGTTCCTGTGAAAATTTTTTTTTAAAAATCACTTCTCGTTTTTAGCTCACCTGTGGTGAGCTTATACAATGGTTGTGCGTCCGTCGTCCGTCGTCGTCCGTGGTCGTCGTCGTCGTCGTCGTCGTCGTCGTCCGTCGTCGTCCGTTAGCAAGGCACGTTTCGTAACCGCTGGGGCTATTGATCTGAAACTTGGTACATATATACCCCTAGGTCATATGACCTATGACAACAAGTTTCGGTCCGATTCGATTCTTGGCTTGGCCACCAGGTGGCTAAAACTGAAAACACAAAAAGTGCAATAACTCCTGAACTAATGACATGATCATCTCCAAATTTTTATCATAGGTGTATCTAATGAGGATACATAACATATATAACGGGTTTTTGATTTGACCTACTTTTCAAGGTCACAGAGGTCAAAGTTCAAAATTTTTCCTTTTGGTGGCACGTTTCGTAACCGCGGGTGCTATTGACCTGAAACTTGGTACATATATACCCCTATGTCAGATGACCTAGTACACCAAGTTTCGGTCTGATTCGACTCTTAGCGTGGCCACCAGGTGGCAGAAACTCAAAACACAAAAAGTGCAATAACTCCTGAACTAATGAGTGGATCACCCCCAAATTTTTATCATAGGTGAATCTGCTGAGGGTACATTACATATATAAAGGAGTTTTGGTTTGACCTACTTTTCAAGGTCACAGAGGTCAAAGTTCAAAATTTTGCCTGTTGGTGGCACGTTTCGCAAGTGCTTGGGCTATTGACCTGAAACTTGGTACGTATACACCCCTATGCCAGATGACCTATGACACCAAGATTCAGTCCGATTCGATTCTTGGCTTGGCCACCAGGTGGCCAAAACCAAAGCTCAAAGCCTAGTAACTCCTGAACTGTTAACTGGATTGTCTCCAATTGTTTGTCAGAGGTGTATCTAATGAGGATACATGACATTATGAAAAGAGTTTTTGATTTGATCTACTTTTTACAGTCACAGAGTTCAAGTTCCAAATATAGCCATTTTAGTGGCATGTTTCATGGCTATATGGCCCTATTCTAACATGGTGTGATCATCTATGTGTACTGTAGAGCAAATTTTTGTCCAATTGGAATGCAATTAGTGGTTACCAGGCAGCCGTCTTGGAAAATCGACGTCATAAATTCTCAAGCTAGAATGTTTTGACCTTGAAATTTTGACCGTAAATCATGACCCTGGAACTCACGGCCTGGAGCATTTCGATTTTACGTTTGTCATTTGTTCTTCTGGTACGTTCACACAGGTGAGCACATGGTCCATGGACCATTTCATCCAGATATATCAGAATATCATCAGTTTTTATGAATTTGATATTTTGCAAAATTCGATAGTTTTCATATTTTTCTTTCGTCAACGGCCATTCATCATGATAACATAATAGTCCAACTGATTATTCCATCATTTTTACTTCAATAGACGGAAAATTTAACGAAAATCTTAAAATGCCCCAAAAATATAGCATGTTTTTCTGATGATATTTTGATATTTCTTGAAAACGACAAGAGATTTTTCGAAACTTTTTTCACAGAATTTCTTAGAAATCATCGGGGAAGAATGTCAAGCTGATTTTGAAATGAAAATTGGAGATTCTGAAAATTGTGTTTTTTCTTGATATTTTGAAATTCTAATATTTTCATGATAATTTACCACAAATCCTACATTTCGTATGTCATCATTTAGGCAACATATTTTTGTGTATAAAATTGGCAACCTCGTTCATAAATGACCATTGGCTTCTCAGCAGAATAGAAAACATCACTGTCTTTTTATTTTTTAACAAGACTGTACATATACTTATTTCGAGAGGTGATTTGGGTGGGCTACTTTTACTGACCTTGGTTGGATGATGGATGATTCCGCTGCCTTTGGTGGAGACCTTGATATACCAGTTCTCATTTTTCTAGGATGGCCTACTTCCCTTAAAAATCACAGTGTTTTTTCAGAGGCCCTAAATCCCACGATAGAGCTCCTACCAGACAATGGGGAGAGTGAATTTAGAAGAGCTATACAACTCTCCTGGACTGGCCCAGGAACGCTACTAATAGCTCCCCTGGAAATTTCAAACGTTAAGGACTGTATTTTGATAGGCCTATGCGGAGAAAGATGACAAAAAAATGGACAAAATCTAATTGCTGTCTTCTCATTTCATAGGCCTATTATCTGAATATGTATACACCACGATACACAGCCAACAGTTTCGTTTTTTCAGGAAAAACCCAACATAAAATTTCAACAGAAGTTTGACATGGCAAGCACGTGTCATTTGTTTACAATTCTGCATTGTGTATCAATGTCGCACCGATCACGGTCACGGCGATTATTATGGGATGTATCATTCTTGTGTTTGTGTTCAAATGGGGACGGGATGGGTGAAAGATTGAGTCACTACGGGTTTATTCCTGGCGGGATTTTTTGAAAATATTTATGTCCGTATTCTATAGAAGACTCTTCTTTCATTGGTATGTGAAACGCTTTGAAAAGCACACATCTGCACGCTTTTGAGCCGCTTGAATTTGCAGGAGCAGACGAACCAGGCCTATGTTAATTGCATGTAATTTATTCATGACTCATTTGTTACACGTGTCTCGGGCATCGATTTATACAGACTTCCACGACAACGAAGGAATTTTGCTTGCAAAGTCGCGTTAATTGCCCAAATATTGGTCCAAATGACATAGGTACATTGAGATTGCGAGGTACAAACAGATTGTGTGAAATCTCTATGAAATTCCGTCCAGTAGTTTGGGTGGAAATGCCTCCTCGCCAGTCCCAAATATAAACAAATAACACGTGTCCACGTGTCCGAAAAATCTGTCTTTATAAAAGCCTTCATATTACGCCGGATACCCTAAACTCCCACTTACCTGTCCCACCCCTGAACTCGGAAATGAAATGGTCCATGGACAATGTGCTCACCTGGTTGGACATAAATGACAGAGGGAGGCACATATCAGTTATGAGCAATCTGGGTCAAGTCATTCCCGAGTTGGTACTGGATGATTTTTGGGTTATGCCACCTGCCAGCCATATTGGATGTATGATCAGGCCGAAACTTCATATGCACAATAAGGTTATCTAAAGGGACCCACATAGCACATTTGAGTGCTCTGGGTCAAGTCGTTCATGAGTTTTAGCACATTGATGATTTTCGGGTTACACCACCTGGCGGCCATATTGGACGTCCAATCGGGCCAAAACTTGAACAGGCACATACAGCTCATCTACAGGGAGCTACATATCAAAGTTGAGCACTATGTGTCAAGTGGTTCTTGAGTTATAGCACTTTGAGGGTGTATAAAAAACGAAGACCCTAAGACCCAAGACCTAAGACCCCTGAAAAAGTAAAAAAACGAAGACCAAAGACCTAAGACCACCCCATCCTGAAAAAGTAAAAAACAAAGATCTAAGACCTAAGACCTAAAAAGGAAGAACCCACCAGGTAAAAAACGAAGACCCCGGCAAAAAATCATAGAAGATGTCAAAATATCCCCTTCAAATTTTACAGGCATCTTACACTAATCAAGGCGCCACTTTCCTGAAAAATTCATCAAAATCCAATCAGGCGTCACTCTCCTACAAGGTGTAACGAGGCGGTGTTTTGGGTTCTGGTAGGGCCTTGGGGGGTGCTTTTCCTTTGGCCGAAGGTAGTTTGGTTTGTTGTGGAGACGGACGGTGGGCTACTCGACATCTTGTACAGTACTGGACTGGCGGTCATGTTGCGCAGCGGTGTGGGTGGGGCCGGGGCTGGAGGTGCCTTCTTTCCATTGCTGCATGGAGTGTGGAGGTGGGCTCAGCACGGATCCCCCCGTTGGGGCAGGCAGGGCAGGGGGAGTCTGGGGCCCCCCAAGGCCCTACCAGAACCCAAAACACCGCCTCGGAAATCATGTTCACAACATCCTCACTATAATTCCCCATTAATGCGCAGAGCTCACTCCTCAAGGTTTCACCAGGTAAAAAAACGAAGACCCCGGCAAAAAATCATAGAAGATGTCGAAATTTTCCCTTCACATTTTACAGGCACCTTACACTCATCAAGGCGCCACTTTCCTGAGAAATTCATCAAAATCCAATCAGGCGTCACTCTCCTACAGGGTGTAACGGAAATATGCATGGGAGAATGTACAGCATTTCCAATCAATCTACAAGAATTAGTCATATTCCCTTAGCAAGTGCAACCAGGACACTCTTAGGATCTCCAGGACATTACTTCGTGGCCTATTCAGGGTGTAACGGAAATATGCATGGGAGAATGTACAGCATTTCCAATCAATCTATAGGAATTAGTCATATTGAACCAGGACACTCTTAAGAGCTCAAGGACATTACTTCGTAGCCTCACCCTACGTTTTTTTGGCAATTCATTCTATAGGTTCTTCCCCATCTGATTATACAAAGGTTTCACCAGTCGTTGTGTCGCTCCGGCCGCCGCACTACACTCCACAAACGACTGGGAAAGCAAGCTGCAAAATCAGCGGCTAGCGTACCGACAACAACAACGGCCATCTCGACCAATGAAATTGCCCGAAAGCAATCTACTAGGGGAAATCTGGCACACTTTTAATTGGTTGTTATTGATGAAATTTACCAGAGCCTCTCGCCCGTCTAGAATCTTTTTAAGTCACTAGCAGGATATTTTTTAGCCGTAAGTACTGCTTATCGCACACAGCATCGAACTTAGCCGGCTAGATACCAGGATACCGTTCTTGGCCTCGAAGAAAGTTCCCGATATAATCAGCTGATTTGAATCTTGCAACGAGCAGACGACGGCCGTTGAAGACGCAGTTTCTGATTGGCTGAACTCATTCACATCCGTTGTTGTTGTCGGTACGCTAGCCGCTGATTTTGCAGCTTGCTTTCCCAGTCGTTTGTGGAGCGTAGTGCGGCGGCCGGAGCGACACAACGACTGGGTCCCGAGTCTAGGCATATGATGCATACCAAAACAATTCATTTTTGGTATCTTTCTTTTTCAGTCAGTGTCACTGCTTTTTCAGTGAGCAGCGGCTGCTACTATTATTTAAAAGACTCGCTTCAATAGATTATTTAAACTCAGGGTAAGTTGACACAGATAACCTGTGCAGTGCTTTGGTCTATCAATAATACAGTGGAACCTCCCTTTGCGGACACCTCTGCCAGGAGGACTCCTCTCTACTATTAAGGACACCAAAATTTAGTCCCAAACTGGGGATTTCTATTCATTAGCTCACTGGGGTGAGCTATTACGATGGTGCAGTGTCCGTCGTCGTCGTCCGTTTCGTAACCGCTGGAACTATTGATCTGAAATTTGGTACATATATACCTCTATGTCAGATAACCCACGACACCAAGTTTCGGCCCAATTAGACATCCAGTATGGCCGCCAGGTGGCGTAACCTGAAAATCAAGTAAGTGCTATTACTCGGGAACGGCTTGACGCAGAATGCTCATATTTGATATTTACCTTCCTCTAGATGACCTTTACATCCATGTCAAATTTCGACTTGATTTGACTTCAAACATGGCCACCAGGTGGCG
>NMRB01002071.1:8234-54123 GCA_002633025.1 Notospermus geniculatus | reverse complement strand
TGCTCGACAGTGAAGACATCATCTTCAAACATTGTTCGCAAACTAAACCTTCTTCGACTGCACCAGCTATTGCATTGTACATGTACTTGCAGTCAACATCAGTCGTGATGGATACAGGAGCAGCAGGAGTTATGCCAAACATACATGTAGTGTGTTCGAATATGACCTATATTTGTTGTACAGTTTGATTATGAACAAAATAAAACATTCTGGCTTTCAATTAAATGTGCATCTTCCTGAGCTTTCTAATTCTAATGTTTAAAACATTCTGGCTTTCAATTAAATGTGCATCTTTACTGAGCTTTGTAATTCTAATGTTACAAATCCATGACACCTTGATCCTCTCTATAACCTTGCCCATCGACCGAACTTTCTACATTGCCACTCAGTAATTCTCGATCAGTCAACTATGCCTAATTTCTAAGGGCGGTCTTCAAATTGGCTGAAAAGCCAATTTCTAGTTACTCATTATTTTTTCCCAATTGTTGGACATGTGAAAGCCACATGCACTGTCTAACACATCCCGTTTCAATTTTTCAAATCGACGAACATTCCTGTCTTCCACAGCAGTTCAAAAAGGGCAGGGTGGTTTGGAGGTTTCACCAACTGAAGTTTTCATTAAAAAAATTTCACCCGCACAACCTTCAGCCTTGGTCACTAAGCGACAGACCAGAGAAAATTGTTCAAAAATATATCAAGATCTCGCCAAAAAATGCATTTTTGTCCAAAATTTCACCACTTGCTTGGCAACCCAGTGAACTCAACCATACTATGTAAACGGGACATTGTATTGTGTTTTGGTGGCCGGGCATTTTGAATTGAACTTTGAAAGCATGAAATTGATCTATCTACAAGGTGTTGGTGTTACTCCAACCACAGTGATTTTGAATAACAATTGGCCTGTTCAACTAGCCAACATTCAATTCAGGGCATTGATTGGGAACATGTCTAAGGGACCATCTTATAGTTGGGTTCACTGGTTGCCAAGCATGTGCTGAGATTTTGGACAAAAATGCAATTTTGGGCGAGATGTTGATATATTTTTGGAACATTTTCACTGGACTGTCGCTTAATGACCAAGGCTGAAGGTTGTGCAGGTGAAAAATTTGATGAAAACTTTAGTTGGTATTTGTATTTCCTTTTTCCGTCAGGGCCGACGCTATAGCATTATTGGCCCTGGTAAGTACAGAGGAGGCCATCACAAGCTACTCATGTTCCTCACTTGGATGGGGTCTTTTACTTGCCCTTGCAAAGACACAAAGTACAAGGCACCACGGCTTACTGTCCAATGCGACGGACGTGAAGAGCCGGGAATGAAATCCCACATGACCCGGGCTGGATTCGAACCCGGGACCTGCCGCTTGCTAAGCGAAACTTCAGTTGGTGAAACCTCCAATGTACACTGCCCTCTTTGAACTGCTGTGGAAGACAGGAATATTGGTCGATTTGAATAATTGAAGAACTAGTTGATAATAATTGAATGCAGTTTTCTGTATATTGTAGGCAAATTATCTCGCTATAAACGCCTAGTGATGACCTTGAATCTGCTGTCATAGAAATTGCCAAATTTGGCGATTTCCAAAGGGACCTAAAATCAACATTTTGTGCATTCAAGTTCTTTTCAAAAATTTTACATTCTCTGATAGCTCTTACTGACAGATGACAAATTTGTCAATTGTTTTTTCAAGAAAATTTGTATTTTTGCTGATTTAAACCGAATTTGTGCTGAAAATATCATTTTTCTATAACCCAACGTCAATGGCTTTTTAGATGGCCCCCTGCCCATTCATTGCCCTCAATCAATACAAAATAGTCGCTGAACAGTGAATAGTGACCTGACATGTCTCCAGGACCTTGGTCAAGTGTATAGGCCAAAGTCATCATGCATATTCCTGCAGCGAGTGGCTTCTGTGTATTCAATAAACCTTTATAGAAATTGTCAAAGGACTTCCAAATCAACACCATTCAAACGTTATGCAGTATTACGTAAGATTCATAACAGCTTTCAAGAATAACTGGGGAATACCCAGGCCCAGGTCATGAGTATTGATCAACAACTTGAATAGTAGAGGTCACATGCCTAGGGGCTTTCCAAGACTGATTGCCCAGTTCAGCTCACGATATTTGATAAAAAGGCGTTTATTTCAGTCTTTGGATTTCGCATCTTGATGAAACTTGAACTAGGGACCATTTTTGAGGGTGGTGGAGAAGTCTGCTGTGAAAAATGTTGGGTTTTTCAAAATAACAAAATAGCTGATTTTGGGTCACTTTGGAAATCGCCAAATTTCAGCAATTTCTATGATAGCAGATTCAAGGTCATCACTATGCATTTATAGCCAGATAATATGCCTATCATATGCAGAAAACCGCATTAAATTATCATCAACCAGTTCTGAGAAAAACAACATTTTCACTGTCCATTTACTAATTTCCAAGGCTGTACATATCAAGTTTGAGCACTCTGGGCCAAGCCCTTTGTGTACACACAGGCTGCGCGAGACTGCTTTCGTGAGGCTGCTTTTGCACAGACCTGTGTAGCCGTGGAACGCATCGCATCGGCCAGATTTGGCCGACGTGTACGTCCGCGACCTCATCACAGCGTAGGAATCTTAACCGGAAAGTAAATCCAAGTTATTGGCTTTGGTTGATGCAAATATATTTACAGATTTTTTTGTGAATAATTGTATGGCAAGTAACAACTATCATTATAAGCGAGGTTTGTAGGTATTTTGATCCTAGTAACTACGGGGATCGAGGGATCACATGATCAGCCAAGCCAAGTAGTTCGCTGTCAATCACCCGGCGCCATCTTGATTTCCCACAATCCTGTGAGCACGGCGTAATCTCGTACCCAGATCTACCTCGTCCGAGGATATCTCGGGCAAGGGCTACGACCTGACCAAAATTTCTGGTCAACCGCTGGCAGCGTGCCAAAATGTTTGTTTGCCGCAATATTTCGTTCTTCGATGACTGAAAAATATCATATATGCCTAAAGAGACATATAATACACCCAAAACACGAAGTAGTTTGAGTATTAGAGCAATTTCAGACGAATAGGGGCCTAGTTTATTGGGAACATCATCATGCCGCGGGTGCCAGCCTCGGTGTGATTCGCCTCAAAATTAGTATATCGCGCATGCGCAGTATTCCTGAAGTCGTTTCCAGTGGTGTTGTCGGAACGTAAACCCACTGGGGACGAGTTTGAGCACGGCGTAACAAATTGGTGCGAGGCAGGAGCGCCTTCTGTTGTAACAATGGGCCAAGCCGTCCTGAGTTATGGCACTTCGATGATTTTCAGGTTTCGCCACCTGGCGGCCATATTGGATGTTCGATCGGGCCGAAACTCGGTATTTTTGAAGGTACCCTTCTAATACACGATTATGCAAGATATGAAGTCGCTTGGTGAAATAATGTGTTTCACCAGTTTGTGACTGTATGCAGGACATTGAGTCATACCAACATTTTTTTCTTTACTGTGACAGGTACACCGCAGCACGATGGCGACTCTTTGAAGATATCACTACAATTTTTGAGCAATGCAATTTGAATCCCTTAAACTTTTCTGATGACATCCTGTTAGATCATTTGATCAATGGTTTTAAATATCAATTCATATCCCTGAATCCTTCGCTTTTCTTGGCGGTACAGAAGTTTATTAAAGATTCAAATCGATTTACCATGGATTAAGATGATATAACCCTTTATCTTTATTTATCATCTTAATGTTCCTGCTCCTATTTTTCTTTATGTAGGTCCTTATTTCCGCTTGGTTTCTCTTGTTCTTTCTACCGTGGAGATTTTCACTTTTACTTTTGTTGATCCATACTATTATTATTGTTGTTGTTAATAATACTATTATTATTGCACCTCGCACGCCATTGCCTTATTTTCATTTGTATACCTAGGTAGCCTTAATGTGTCTTTGACACGCAGGCACCCATTGTATAAATAAATAAATAAACAAGAAAAGGACATCGGAGCGATGTCAATGGTTTCCGATGAGAAGTTTACTACTCTAGAGCTAATTAACTGTGACCTTGACCTCTGACATTGAGAAGTATTGCGTAACTGGAACAGGATCCCTGATATAAACCTATCGGGGATGGTTAATTCAGGCTTCTAATTCGTTTTCTCCTGAAATTCCAAGGAGATTTGCGCTGTAGAACTGTTTGACCTTGACCTTGACCTCTAACCTTCATGGTCATTGCGTAATCTGAAAGCTCATCCTTGATAACCTATGTGTAGATGAAGTTTTTAGGCTTCCACCATCACCAGGTTCTGTCTCATGTTATTTGTGATGGTTGACTGTGACCTTGACCTCTGACCTTGAGAAGTATTGCGTAACTGGAACAGGATCCCTGATATAAGCCTATCGGGGATGGTTAATTCAGGCTTCTAATTCGTTTTCTCCTGAAATTCCGAGGAGATTTGCGCTTTAGAACTGTTTGACCTTGACCTTGACCTCTGACCTTCAAGGTCATTGCGTAATCTGAAAGCTCATCCTTGATAACCTAGGTATAGGTGAAGGTTTTAGGCTTCTACCATCACGAGATTCTGACTTACGTCATGTTATCAAATTTGAATATCAAATCTCACCATGATATCAGCAAATATCATGCGACCGAGCAGGTGCAAACTGAAAATTTCAGTTGCAATAACATCCGTGGATGAGCTATGATGTTGTGATACCAGTTTCAAGTTGCTTACTGTGGCAGATTTCCCGATATGTCAAAATATCAAATTTGATATATCAATATCATTATGATGCTGACACTGGACAATAAATTCGTTGATGCCAGTATCTTGCCAAGGGTCATAAACATAGGGAAGGAACTTGTTACCAGTGCTCTAGCTGGCCTCGGAGACAAGTTATTCAAGAAACAAAAGTGTGACAGACAAAATCTCAACTTTTGATATATCAATTTCACCATGAACCAGGTATCGGAGACCTGAAATTTTCATTCCATCTTGTAGCTCAGGTCATGAAACCTGGGGGTAGGTCACATTTCCAGGTCTGTAGCTCTTGCAGGAACAAAGTTACAGGTGTGACAGACTGAACAGACAGACAGACAGACAGACAGACAGACAGACAGACATACACACACACACACACACACACACACCTACACACACACGCACACACACACACACAGACACCACGACCAAACACTATATGGTTTCCGATCTTGAGATCGGAAACCATAATAAATAAATAATGACGAACTGTGGCAGGTTCGCTACTTTGTAGAACTTTGACCTCTGTGACCTTGAAAAGTAGGTCAAATCAAAAACCCGTTATATTTGTTATATATCCTAATTAGATACACCTATGGTAAAAATTTGGAGATGATCCAGTCATTAGTTCAGGAGAAGTTTTTACCATATGCACAAAGTATTCTAATATTATGCAGGTGAAACTTCAGAAAATTCTGTTCAGTGGTTATTGAAATACGAAGTGTTTAATTTCGATGTGGTTCTTTTTGCGCCAGACATTCACTTCAATCAGGTATCAATTTGTTTGACTCGTAATTTTGATTCTTTCGTCGTCTCAAAACTATTCAAGATTTAGAGTTGAAATTTTTACAATGGATTGAATAATAACTTGAAATAACAAGATATCAGCTTGCATAGTGTTGAATTTATTGAAACTTCCTGTGGGGGGGGGGGTCACTTTTTCGGCCACCCGATATGTTTGAATTTACTGACAGCCTTTCATGTGAAATATCGATTCCGGAAGAAAGTTAGTTTGACTTAACTCAGGATGTGCCGTTCATGACATGAAATGTAAACACGCCAGATATGCCTGTTTGCGCCAGGTTTTCACGACAGCTAAATTCTCAAAATCCACAGCCTCAGAAGCGCGCTCACAATATAACATTTTTAATAACTCTGTAAAATACGGTGAAATTTGGAAAACCAGCTGCGACACTTTCCCGAGAGCCGATACTGGTGTGATATAAGTCCCCCTGGAATCGAAGTCCAGTTTTATTGTTCAACGAGAGATTAAGGTGGGTGGGTAGACTATCACCATTCGATCATAGCTATACAATAGCAGACTAATGTGTCCCGGACTTACATCCCAAGGACTCCTTCTTCTGGTACACCTATTAAGGGCTAGCTTCAGTGACCAAATTTTCTGAGTCAGTTTTTGAAAATGTCAAATATCTTTGAAATGATCTAGCCATTTTAACCTGCAGCTACACTAAATGTATCAGGGGGACAGTGCAATAACAAAAATGTGGAGTTTGTCACTTGCTCATGACCGAATTAGCTAGAACAGAGGCTGAACTTTCGGTACATGCGGCTTTGTAACAAAGAACCAAGAAATTTTTTTCTGTGTACTTGTAACATTGGGTTTGTATCTGCAAGGCAATGAAGTCAGAATTTCAAAATTTGTTGCGAAAACTGACTAAAATGGGGTTTTTGTTCGATATTATTTTGAGCTCAAATGTCGGTCCCAAGACAGGGGCTTCTAGACTAAACCATCTGAACTCAATGCACTGCATGCTGGTAGGCCCACTCCTATTCAGAATGTACAGTGGCATGATGATGTAAGCCTGCCCTGGCACTCCTGACATGTGAATAGAATTACAAGACTGCGTGATTCCACAATACAAGTCATTGAGTTACCATAGCAGTCAATTGTTGTTATTGCTCATGTGTGGAGTGGTCAAACATCGAATAAAGGGCATAGCTTGAGATGTTCTCACAAATTTGAGATTTTCTCGACAATGGAAACAAATTTTTGAATTCTGACTTCATTGCTGTGTCGAGACAAACCAAAGTTACTAGTATACAGAAGATAATCTCTTAGTTCTTTGTAATAAGGCGGCATTATGCACCGAAAGCTCTACCCTTTGTTTCAGCTAATGGGGAGGTTTCGAAATCAAACGATAAACCAAACGACAACGTTATTTTTCATACTACACATTAAACAGATTTTGCATTGCATTTTCGGTACAAAAATAAAGTTGTCGTTAACGTTTACGTTTATCGTTTGATTTCGAAACCTCCATACCGAGTGGATCGGCCAGACACTAATTTGTCGTTTTAGTTATCACATTGTCCTCCTGATACTTTTGTGCAGGTGCAAAGTAATAAGATTGGGCCACTTTAAAGATATTTGACCTTTTAGAAAACTGGGCTTGGAAATTTCTGTCGGTGAACCTAGCCATTAAGGACTTCTGTGCCAAAACCTTGGCTTCAGATTGTGAACTTAGGTTTATCAAAGAATTACAACGTCGCCCGGATGGAAGTCGATAGTGGCCCAGTGATCAATGCTGGAGTACCGATGCCAATCGCTGGAAGAGAACCGGGGACAACACGCATCTGCATCTTCAATTTGTGAGCACAACTGGGGGACTATATCATATTACAAATTTGACTGTTTCTCGAAACGGAGAATGAAACAAAAATTGGACATGGGAGGTGATAGGTCACGGTACCCGAGGAGGGAGCGAGGGCACCCAGTAAAGCCCGTTTAACAATATTGTAGGCTATCTGAATGCCAATTCAAGGCCGACGGCGGCGGGTTCTTATGAAAATGAGTGGTATACCGCAAGTATTAAAAACAAGAACAGGACATCGAAGCGATGTCAATGGTTTCCGATCTTGAAGACAGTGGTCAATCTACCACTAGCCAATTTCCAGTTGAATGGATGAGAAGTTTACTACTCTAGAGCTGGTTGACTGTGGCCTTGATCTCTGACCTTGAGAAGTATTGCGAAACTGGAACAGGCATCCTTCATTAAAAACCTATTGGAGATGGTTAATGCAGGCTTCTAATAACACGCAGTTTTCTCCTGAAATTCTGAGCTGATTTGCATTTTGGAACTGTTTGACCTTGACCTCTGACCTTCAAGGTCATTCCGTAATCTGAAAAGTCTCCTTGACAACCTAGGTGTAATGTAGGTGAAGGTTTTAGGTTTCTGCCATCACCACGTTCTGACTTATCTCATGTTATCAAATTTGCATACATGTATCTCGCTATGACATCCGCAAATATCATGCGGCCGACCAGGTGCAAACTGAAACTTTCAGTAGCAATAACTTCCTTGGATGCGCTATGATGTTGCGACACCAGTTTCAAGTCGCTTACTGTGCCAGATCTCTCGGTGTCAAAATGTCAAATTTGACATATCAATATCATTTTGGACCCTGGGGAATAAATTTGTTGATGCCTGTGCCATGCCAAGGGCCTTAAACATAGGGAAGAAACTTTTTACTATACTCTACCTGGCCTCGGAGCCAAGTTATGCAAGAAACAAAAGTGTTACAGATAAAATCTCAACCATTGTTACATCAATTTCACCATGAACCAGGTATCGGAGACCTGAAATTTTCATTCCATCTTGTAGCTCAGGTCATGTTGCCCAGGGGTAGGTCACATTCCCAGGTCTGTAGCTGTTGCGGGAACAAAAGTTACAGGGTATGACAGACCGGACGGACGGACGCCATGATCAAACACAATATGATTCCCGATCTTGAAGATCGGAAACCATAATAATTTTTGGGAATATTCTTTTTGACAGTACCCTCAAAAGAAATCCTGGGGAGAACCCTACGAAAATTTTGAAACAGGATTATAAAATTGGAGAACTATTACCTATTTTCTATTATTTCGCCTTTTTTTACAGAACCGTTGACTAGATTCCTGTATCAGGGCTGGTACAAGACTTGGAATGCCTCCCATCACCTGTCCGCTAGATTGTTTGGCGGACACTCAAAAAGAGAGAAAAATGTTCGTCAGTGCCTCTCATTGCCACGCGTCATATTGGCAATACTGGGGCAACGAAAAACATGAAACCGGAGTCAAAACACTGTTTTGTATTTCGCAGTCATTCCTTTTTTAAAAAATTTAAGCGAAGAATTGCATAAAATGACACGTCGGGAATTCTACCTTTAATATAGGCCTACGTCAACCACGCGCGATCTCCTGATTCTTCCAGATGGCGAAGAATTGATTAACTTTTTGATTGGCTTTTATAGTCACAATCCAGGACGGCTGGACAGCAGTCGGTTTTGGCTAACCGGACAGACCCACATTTCTCTCCAATTTAACTCAGGACTCCCGTCGAAGTAAGTTTCTGGTTGCATCTTCTGCTTACGCCCTTTTCTCACTCGATTTTGCATTTACTGAGTATTATTTGATTGTTATGCCCTCCAATTCACGGGTCAACTTTGTGAATCTGCAGACCTAGTAATGCAGTTTGATCCACAGATTGCGGTGTAGCAGTAAAGAGTGTCCCCCTCTAATAAGTGTCCACTTCTATTGTTGAATTACGGAATAAGCGGCATGGGCATAGAAACCAATCGCCAGAGATTAGAATGTA
The DNA here is from genome assembly GCA_002633025.1 of Notospermus geniculatus. NCBI lineage: Eukaryota > Metazoa > Nemertea > Pilidiophora > Heteronemertea > Lineidae > Notospermus > Notospermus geniculatus. Next base: position 44,790 of record NMRB01002071.1, on the reverse strand, counting down.
ATAATAGGATCTTTTGTTCCCAGGACGGTTTTTAGCTCAGCTGACCAAAGGTCAGCGGAGCTAGTCATATGTATACTGAGTGGCGTCCGTATGTGTGTGTGTGTGTGTGTGTGTTTTTGTATATNCATCCAGGCCTACCTGGGGTAGTGCGTCATTCCGTCGAACTACAGACTTCTACCCCAGGCAGCAATACCCACTACACACTGTTCAAGGTGGCTGTTCCATTTAGTTTACGTGCCAAATATTAGCCAATCAGATTACGCGTTGCAAAAGAGCCTTGGATTGCAAGTTGCGATGTCAGCTGAACAGTGCACTGCAATGGATCGAATCGAGTCAAGTTTCCCGATTTATGTCTCGCAAAATGCTTGGATTTCCAGTAAATTTCCGACATGACGGACAAAACTGTACTTAAAATGTACAACAAAAACTATTTGTATTCCTGTAAGTCAGATTGACAGACGACGCCGGGAGTTTATAAAAGGGGCATTTTGATTGGCCACTCGCGACTAGGACCAAGCCGTGAAATAGAAATGCTGCTATTGACGCCAGGGGTATGAGTGATGAAACAGTAGGTGTAGTCACGCGATGCCCCTGGTGTGCCAGGATGGTGAAATTCTGTGCATTTTGATGTGAGCGTTTCCATCAACGCATATCGAAAATCGACAGACAAGCGCGAATGGATGGATTTGTTGTTTTGCGCGCTAAATGGGCCATGATGACATCAAAACTAGGGCTTTGCCAACTTGATCGTGTCAAAATGGATGCCAGATATTTGACACCCTAGTGGACTACGGGAACACTCACATATGGGGAACACTGAAAACCATCATGAACAGGACGTAGTGTGATTGCTCATCGATGTTTATTTTTTAGCTTTAAAGATGAAGAATTTTGTAGGTGCGATTCTGGTAGCAGTTGTATTGGTTTCAATCGCCATGGTTGCAACAGGTAAATTTAGTTATTCGTCCGTGGGCATTTCGGTGATGGTTCTGTTACTGTTTTAAGCTGCTTTTCCACGAGGCGTTCCGACCGAAGACCAACTCCCGCGTCTGTGCACGTTTCGTGGAAACACAACGCCCGCACCCGCACCCACGCCCGTCACTGCATCCGCGTCTGCACACGCCTCGTGGAAAAGCAGCTTTACCATCCGTGTTTTTATGAATGTGTATCATATGACAAAGTTTTAAAACCAGTTATTTTCTGATTATGGTTTCCGATCTCAAGGTCGGAAACCATATTGTGTTTGGTCATGGTGTCTGTGTGTGTGTCTGTTCAGTCTGTCACACCTGTAACTTTGTTCCTGCAAGAGCTACCAATGCCGCCTGCATCAATGACAATAATTCTGGCTGCAGCGCCATCTAACGTCTAAATCGCGTATACTACTGAATCGCGTAAACGTCTGAATCGCGTGTACAACTGAATCAGGGACATTTAAAGAAAACAACTTGAACGTCTGAATCCTAACGAATAAATGGTATTTGTCGCGTAACTTACAAAGAAAAATCCTCACACAATGAAATAAAAACGTGCTTCAAAGAAAATAAAGTCTACATAACGTCCTTGTCGCCTACTTTAAACGTATAAATCAAGCTACCTCTAAATCTGCGGAAATAACCGCCCATATATCAAACTGCCTATGAAAAGACTACCAGTAGGGCCCAATCACTATTGATTTCTGCTTTTAGATTGATTCTGCTTTTATATTGCTTCATATATCGGGTGGCCCCAAAAAACTGGAACACACAATATCAGGCCATAACTTTTACACTTTTTAAACAAATGGACATGGCATTTTGTGTGTGGTATGAGGCTGGTAATTGTGGCTTGTGGTGAAAATTTGAGGTAAATATCTCAAGGCATTACAGCAATTTTAAAATGAGGAGTAAAAATCTGCTGTGCCGGAATCATGCAATTATCCTGGTTCCAGACTTGAAAGTGATGGTGCCGCTATGTCCGACATTTTTGCATTCATTTCATTACAAAATCAACCGCTCAGAAGGGCAGTGTATCGGGTTTTCAGCATGGTGTTTAGTGAGAGTGATCGGGGCAGTTGTGGACGGATGAAAAGCCTCAAAAACTTCCCGATCATCACTAATCACGATGCTACATGTAAATGGTACACTGTTCTTCTCATGGTTGATTTTGCAATGAAATGAATCCAAAAAAGTCTCACTGTCCACCTGTTTCGGCAGGAATTATGAATTGACCCACACATGTCGTATCTCTTCAAAGGTGAACAACTTTGTCACAATTTTACCATATCTATTTCAGAAGCATATCAAGCATCGGAAGAAACGTTGGCCATTGAAAGGTAAGCTGTAATACCAAATCTCGATTCTCTCTTAAAAAGGTCCGTGGTGACACACTATATAAGGCGTCATTCAAGTATTACGTACGCAAGATTTTGGAAATTCTTGATCCCCTATACGCATGCAATACAGTTTCATTAAGACCCCCTCCCCCTATACGGCATACGCAAAAGCATATACAGGGCTCCAGCTATGTACCATTAGCATTTGCAGCAATTTGCTACATTTTTTTTCAAAATTGGCTCCTAAAAATGCCATTTGCTACAATTTTCTTAAAAATCACAATGTTTTTTTTTGAGAATTCACTCTGTAGTGTTGATCAAGATGACATTTTGGCTCCCATCATTTTATAAAAGGTGCGTATGCAAAATTGCATACACATCACAACATCCCCCCCCCCCCGTACGCTCTCCATACGCATGGCTGAAAACCCCCTCCCCCTAGCTGCGTACTAAGTATGTAATACTTGAATGATCCCTAACCCTTGACAAAATGAAAATTTTTACGGGTTCTAGGTAGGTGACGCCCAAATCTTCGATCTAAATGCAAAAGAATTTTCACCAGCAATTTCCATCCTGAAGCAGCTTTGGGACCAAAAGAGGGATATTCAGGGGCACATTTGAAAATCCAGTCATTTCGAACCAAGTCTTCAAAAGCAATAACGGCGGTCTTCAAAGATTTCTTTTTAGGCCACAGAAATAGGGATGTCCCCTCCCCCCCTTTTCATTAGCCTGCCAGGCCATCAGGCAGTTTTTGGAAAGCCCCCCGAAACGCCAACGCGAACGCCAAACCCATTGTGCGATGCCACGAAGGATAAACGTTCGCGTTGGCGTTTCGGGGGGGGGGGGTTAGCGAAAACTCTATATTGCTTCCACATTTCGCACTTTCATGTGGGCCTATACGGGGATGCAGGGTCGGAATAGAAAGAAATGGACCACGAACGCTAAGCTTCCACGTTTCGCACCTTCATATACGGGGATGCAAGGTCGGAATAGAAAGAAATGGCCCAAGAACGCTAATTTATGTTAAAATGAAATGGTCCATGGACCATGTGCTCACCCGTTTGGACATAACAGTGTAATGACAGAGAGAGGTACATGTACATTACATGTCAGTTGAACAATCTGGGCCAAGTCATTCCCAAGTTGCAGGACTTCGATTTTTTTTGGGTTATGCCACCTGGCGGCCATATTGGATGTCCGATCGGGCCAAAACTTCACATGCACATAAAGGTCATCTAGAGGGAGCCACATAGCACATTTGAGTGCTCTGGGTCAAGTCGTTCGTGAGTTACAGCACATTACATGGTTTTTAGGTTACGCCACCTGGTGGTCATATTGGAAGTTTAATCAGGCTGAAATTTGACGTGCAAGTAAAGGTCGTCTAGAGGGAGGTAAATATTAAGCTTGAGCACTCTGCGTCAAGCCGTTCCTGAGTTATACATGTAGCACTTGGAATATTTTGGCGTTACGCCACCTGGTGGCCATATTGGATGTCCAATCGGGCCGAAACTTTACACTATGCACGTATAGATTATCTAGAGGGAGCCACGTATCGAGGTTGAGCAGTTTAGGTCAAGTCATTCCTGAGTTATAGCATTTTCGGGTTATGCCACCTGGTGGCCATAATGGAAGTCAAATCAGGCCGAAATTCGACGTACACCTAAAGGTCATCTAGAGGGAGGTAGATATCATGTTTGACCACTCCAGGTCAAGCCGTTCCTGAGTTATAGCACTCAGGTGATTTTCAGGTTACGCCACCTATCGGCCATATTGGATGTCCAATCGTCCCAAAACTCGGTATTTTTGAAGGTACCCCTTTAATACACATTTATGCAAGATACATATGAAGTCGCTTAGTGAAATAATGGCGAACTGCGGCAGGTCCATTACTTTTGTACAACTTTAACCTTGAAAAGTAGGTCAAATCAAAAACCCGCTACATATGTTATGTATCCTAATTAGATACACCTATGACAAAAATTTGGAGATGATCCAGTCATTAGTTATTGCACTTTTTGTGTTTTTGGTTTTGGCCATCTGGTGGCCAAGCCAAGAATCGAATCGGACTGAAACGCCTTGTCATAGGTCATGTGACCTAGGGGTATATACCCCTAGGTCAGATGTACCAAGTTACAGCGGTTACGAAACGTGCCCTGCTAGCGGACGACGACGACAGACGACGGACACTGCATGACGCCAAAAGCTCACGGGTGAGCTAAAAACACCAATCAGATTCACCTTGAAGTTTAGCCCTCATCAATGCTATTTAAGAGACAGGCTTTGCCACCCCGGCCTGCGATACACGTCCCCCGTCCCGCGCTTCAGATACGGCATTCCGCTGCATCCCCCATCCTGCTCTTCAGATGTCGATTTCCATCCGTTTGGTGCAACGAGTCAACCCATGGCCCAATCTCGTACCCAGAGATTAGTTACGCTCAGCCGAGGTTGACGGTCGCTACATTAATCTCTGGAGACGGCTACGGACTACATGCACTTCGGGGTTTCCCCAGGCAAGTGCGTTACACACGGCGCATGAATATATGCTAATTTTTGACCGCTTCACTCCAAGTTTATACAGTGCGCCAAGTAGTGATGTGGGTTTTCCTCAATAAATACAATATGTACAAAGGATTCCTCGTAAAAACCTTTCTAAGGACATTTTTGTGTACAACATTTTATACTCAAGGCATTTCAATGCATCTGCAGTTAGAATTCGGTCTAAAATGGCACGATGGCAAAAATCACACCTAAGGCGTGAAGTGGCCAGCCGTCTCCAGAGATTCGTGGAGCGACCTACAACCTCGGCCCGAGCGTAACGAATCTCTCGGTACGAGATTGCCCATGGCCTTCAATACAAATACCGGAGGGGGTACAGTTTCATTTCAATGTGCGGTATACTAGTATTCCATTCCTCATCGATCATCGTTTCAGGCGCGGCGTATCGTCATGGTACGTCAAACAGCAGGTAGACAGGGTAATAGCGAAGATTGACGAAATACAAGCATTGGTACTCAGGCAATGTAAACAGGGATAAGCTGAGTCTTTGAAGTAAATGGCTCGCGGGGTTTGTTATGGCGCCATGACAGTTGGTCCTCCATATCAAGCGCCATTTTGAGAAAAAGGCGAAAGGAGGATTTTAGTTTAATGGGAAATGCATTAGACAGCCAAACTTCGGAGGCGTATTCTGCAAAATCTGCCGCTTCGAAATCAATGTGAATAGTACAAAATGTACATTTGACGGACTGAATTTGAAAACGTCATTAATCCATTTTAACAAATTTTTAATTGAACCTCGTCCCCAGGTGCACGTTCGCATATTTGCACATGTTTTGCCTATGACCATGATGACTGGAGCACGGCTTTGCCTGGAGGCTAGATTCACTCTCTATGGGAGGTACCATCAAAAATCAAAACAAACCCCGCGAGCCATTTGCTTTAAGATGTCGAATTTTCTGTACTGAGAGCAGATAAAAAATAAATCACATTCAAGCGAGTTTCGTCTTGTTCATTTGCATTTTGAACATGGAAATAATGATCTTTGACACAGGAAAGGCGCCATTCAAGTAATATGAAAATGTCCAACGACATGTGAGCGCGCAGCAGCGCATGGTCGGGGGAGACCCCCGAACCCCCCCCCCCTTTCTGGGGGAACCCCCAGGCCCCTAGCTTGACAATAAGTCCTGGTAAAGTCATGGGGCGCTGCCTGGTCATGATGGTGGTGGTAGGCCTGACGGCAGTGCCATCCTCCTCCCTGCCAAAACTGTGTGGTGAGACCTGGAATTAGAATTTGTTCCAGTATTTGTAAAATTACTATTATTTTAACATTCCGTTGGCGAATAAATGTTTTAATAGGGAGGTTTCGCAGCCTTACGAACTACGAAAACCGAACACGAAAAGCGTAATACGTCATCAGTTTTTGCTTACTTCAGTTCGTAGGTGGACGTTCGTTGTTCGTCGCCTCTTGTACAGGGGCAATTTCCATTGTCAAACTAGACCACTTTTTTCGGATCGGCCGAACGCGCAGTACGAATTACGAGATCAGTAATGGTTTGTGTAAGACGTAATCATTTTATGTGTGACCAGATGTCGGATTTCGTCTTTGGTTGATAGAAGGCACGAAGATTTTGCAGATTTGTCGTGCGTTTTGCGTCGAAGAGCTAAGTCCGAACCGAACTCTGACATTCAGAACTTCAATTTTGCGCAGTGTAAGCCTATTCCATACAAAAAAAATTATAGCCATAGACGGGATTCGAACCGTCGACCTTCTGGTTTGTAGTCGACTACTCTATCCACTCAGCCAACAAGCCAACTGACACGGTCATGATTTGTGTTCGTCATAGGCGTAGGCCTTCGAGTTAGAAAACCTGGGAAGCCTACCATCAAGTTCGGTGGGCGAATGGGGAAGACGGTGAAAGAAAGATAACAGAGAGTGGGTTCGATTCCCAGCTGGGTCTAGTTTTTTTCTTTCAAAAAAGTGTTCAGCAGGAGCTCACCAGAGGATGTTGACACCTCCACAGCTCGAAGACAAATAAGATGGCGCCCCTGGCCTATCATGTTCTGAGCCTACGTTTGAAGTGTTGGCAAGGTGTTTGGTCGTGTACATCGGGCATAAGTTCACAGCATGCTCCACTCCCGGCTCCACTTCATCTGCAGTCGCCAATTTTAGTAAAAGCGCCTTCTACGACAGCTACTGCGCATGTAACGGGCATTCGTATTTCGTAGTTCGTATTTTATGCGAAACCAAAAATTTGCTTAATACGAAATACGAACTCTATTTTCGTATTTCGTGTTCGTAGTTCGTAGTTCGTCAAGTTGCGAAACCTCGCTATTGAGGAATAAAGTACGAACTCTTTCGAATCCCTACGCATTTGGTTGTGCAACAGTCAGAACTTCATCCGCCACCAACAATGCATTTGCACTGTGGAAAATTAGTACCGGTCTAGCCCTTTCCAGAGTTTAATGTGGCATTGAACTCTGGGTACGAGATTGATCAAAACTGTGTAGTGAGACGTGGACGGATGCTTGACCAATGACGTTGCGTCTTGCGACGTTGTGACGTTTGCTTAGCAGCGCGTTATTGCAAATGGCGGCGATGTCGTTTGCCCGAGAGGGGCGGGGGCGGAGATCATGCGAGATCAGGCTCATTTCAGAAATATTTCCGCATATTCTTTTCACGACCAGCTTCAAATAATTATTTAAGTTGTTGCTGAGTATGAACGTTGGGTCTAAAACACGTGGGTGAACTGATCACGCACGAAACGAGACCTAAATTCTCCCAGATTGCAACACTCCAAGATGGTTTCCAGTCACTTTTCCAAAACCGGAAACCGAACACGTCGACAAAAACTTCTTTTCCCGACTTGGTTATTCGACTTAAACTACTTCACTTGTTACATTTTTCGGGGGTAACCCTCGGCCAATAGCAATATATTTATTCGTGCGCCTCCCCCTCGTTTTCGCCACGGCGCCCGTGGTTCCCGGGACCCCATGGGCAAACAACGAATCTCAGTTACACTTTTTTGAAACTCATGGTATAGATTTGCAATGAATTCTGGGTACTTTCCCCCCCCTACGTACGCACGTGTTGCCATAAAAGCGCTTCGCCGCCGCGCTGCGCGCTATTACATATACGCAAACTTCTGGGAATTTTTTTGACCCCCTTCCCCCCTGTACGCATGGCATATAGAGGCTATGCACTGACGTCATCAAATGACGTCATCAATGGGTATGACGCCACGTGTTGGATGGAAAATGGACGGCGCACGTGGTCAAATGCACTGCGTCAGCATGTCACAACGTTCCATCCAACATGGCGTCACCTCGCTGATGACGTCACGTGCATAGCCTCTATAGATCGATTGCACGCTGTTTCCGATCTTTCCCGACCGCCGTCGTCAACGCTACCGATCTCGGTCGGCAATCTAAAATTAGAAACTCCCCGCATGCACAGTAGGCTGGGTTCTAAAATAAATTAGTCTAATTACGAGTGCAGGTACCGACCTTTCGTATTCATTTTTTGGTTCACGTGGGCCTATAGTCCCTTTAAGTGACCATTATATTGTGTCCAAATTGAGCTTTCGACGGATTTTTTGGCACTAAAGCATTAGCGTATCTCAAGACAATGAGCTGGGATAGGTTAGTTTGTATGCCTAGAAGTGTCCCGGCTGTTAATTATAGCGATTATTTCACGATTAATACGTTTTTTTTCTGTATTTTGTGGTTTTCTAGAGATTTCATAATTAAGAAACGATTCTTGTTGGTTAAAATCCATGCGGGGTCACACATTCAATCTCGGGCTCACGGGCGGACGAGCAAATACCAATATGATGGTTTGTGTAATTAGTGACCTCGATGTGGCGCCGAGGTTGAGAAGCACATGTGGATTTATTTTTAGAAGTGGATTTATAGAAGTGGTTTGAGGTGAGTCTCTACCTTTATGGTGCAAGATGGATGCAAGATAGTAGTGTGTCAGGTTGAGCACTTTGTGCTCTTGTATCAAAGGCAGTTTTGTGTGTTTGTGCGAACATTTTCGGGTCACGTGGTCACCATAGTGAGACATTATTTTCGTCCTTGAATTTTCCGCCGGCAAAAATTACGCCTTTAAAAAGTTACCATTTATATCCATTGTTGATTGTTATGGTTTATGTAGGTCATTTTCTCGTGTCCAGGAGATAATGGGCTGAGAACATCAAGTGTGAGTGCAGTAAAGACGGTTTTGACAGTTCTCCTTGGCGGTTTCATGAAGATCAGTTGGTCATGGTTTGCTCTGCATCACCGTACATGTTTATGTACTAGCGTGGGCCAAGAATGGTCGACGATGGAAAAATGTTGGACGTTTGGCGGACGCTAGTGCCTTCAAAGAACCATAAAATTTCAACCTGAGGCGGGCTGCTATCGTCCTAAAGCGAATCGATAGCGGATTTTGTTTACATTTGGCTGGTGTTTGTAAACACAAAATTCAGCCAATCAAAATGCACGAAAATTTCTTTGTTGACATTCTGGAGAAGTTTGTTTACAGTTGTTCCTGAAAATTCGTCCCCTTTCAAATTCTATTTCTAAATCAAATTTTTTCGCTTTCGATTCGCTTTAAGTCAAGTAATCTCTACACCGAGTTCGTTTCTCACCTGCAGTTAAGTTCGTTTAGTAAGTAAACGAAGTCGAAAATCATTTCCTGTGTAAAATCAGTGCTGATATCATGGCGGCAGTGATTATAAGTTTATCGGGCTGTGATCCATTTTGGGATATGGCAGGAGCAGGAAGAACAAATGAACAATCCCTTCGATTTTCCTCCAGTGAACGCCAAGTTCACTAAGACAGGTGTAGGGTCTGCTTTGACCAGCCTAAAAATGCCAGTGACCTACCAGTGACTGATAAGCAGATACACAGTTGGGGCTAATGTTAGCCTATATGCCACGAATCTGGGTCATCGCGGCATTATGGTGAGTAGAGTGTTTGTGCAGTACAAATAACAATCCTGATGAGGGTTTACAACTTTCGCGTCAGATCCCTGTATAAGGAACTGATGTCCCGTATGGATTGAGCTCAAGTGCCACCCCCCAATTTAACTCCTTATATCCCTTCTTCAACTCACGGTCCACCCACGAGACCCCATCCAGGCCGGCAGGCTTGTTTATTGGTGAGCTGGCCTTGAGGCATTCTCACCACTAAAATCATCACACTTTAAAAGTGGGTCAATTTTTCGCCTCCATTTTCTCCTTTTCCATTCACGTAATGTACTGATTATCGACGCAATAGCTAATCATTTGGCATGAAATTGTGTCCCCTGCTAAGCAATTTGAATAATATAATCGGCTTGGTGCTTTTTGGACGATTTTTGGACCAAATGACGAGATTATTTAGGATCATTTTCATGCGGGTCCTCTGTCCTCGAGTCCTATAGGCCTATAGCGGAGCGGCTGTAACAGGCAGGGGACCAGGTGTTGCACAGTAAAAATGGTGGACATTCTTTTCATCACTTGAGAAATTAGTGGTTCTGATTTCAGGGTCTGAATTTCCAGCTGGCGGCTGTCCTGTTTTCTTTAGGATTTTACTCTTATGTTGAATATGGTGAGTACCGTATAGATAGCATGTGTCTCTTTTCCAATTAAGATCAAGCAAAGTTTCCGTGTTACATTAACTGATGAAATGTTGTATGATTGAAGAATTGTGTACTTGATCATTTCAGTGTTGAGAAATCGACTGTCTGAAATCTTCAATGCCTGCATACAAGCCAAAAGGTGTAAACCTGAATGCGGACATGTGTACAAAGCAGTAAGTTCCTCATTGGTTCTGTCACGACTATGAAAATGATCCGGCCCATTCTGTATTTCATGTGGGTGAGAGAAAGGCTAATTTGGTCCAGGGTTGTTTCATCCTCCATTGCACTGGACTCACCCTGTATGTATGTACGCCTATAGCTAAGTGTTGAATGTCACCATTGATGTGCTGGCATCCCGCAGTGCAACTCCTTGCCTCCTTAAAGCAAGATTACATTGTCACTCTCCAGTTCATGATTGATAAATCTCCTGTTTCAGGGTCATTTTTATGTTATCCTTGCCAACCTAGCCTTCGGTATCCTCACTGTTTTTCACCTAGCCTATCTCGGATTGATGTTTGATAGCAGTTCACAACAAGAAAAGGTATGTTGTTTGAGAAGAGAGGACATGGGTACAATTTTTCACGGGCACCCCGGTTTCCTCCAGCTGTACATTAAGAATTCGTCCAGTGTTGTCTATGGCAGTGCTTCATTTGGTGCTGAGATTCATTACTTGTATTAAAAAACCCAGACTTTGGGAACTGACAGCTGATTCATTCACTATTTTCAATTCATTTTATTTTCAGGGCTACACCATGGAGCACACATTATCCAAATGGGCCAACCTGGGCTACACAAGTCACTGGGTGGCTCTGTCCTGTTATATGTTCTATTTACTCATCTGAAGTACCCAAGGAAGCTGACAGGCTGGAGGGGAACAAAACATGGATCTTTATTCTCCAGAAAGCCCAATGAATGTGCATCTGTGGAGGATTGAAACAACCGGTGTAATTTTTTGAAAGGAAGTTTGGCCTGGAGTTGTGTGTTGACTTAAATGTCACTCAATATATTTTTAGTTGAACTGAGTTACTATGGCACGAGTGTATTGTACTTAAATCAATGGCCTGGGTCTTACCTTCGAAAGAATCAGGTTGACAAACCTGACTATGATGACTATGACAAGCCTGAAATTGCCTGTTATCGTTACTGAACACTGATGCCCCAAATTCAGGAAGGACATTTTTTCTGTTTTTATGACTTACGCATACTAGCAATCTTTTTAATTTTCTGAAAACTGCAGGGAAGCACTACTTACAGATTCCTTAGTACTTAAAGGGACAATGGTGTCAGTCAGAACAAAGATTTTTACTGCAGTGGTGCCCATTTCGGATTCCAGCATCTGGGACCCAGCGGTTCTCTGTTAGATCCCAATTCAGGTGAGACATCATTTCAAGAGTCATTCAAGCCAAAAAGATGAGATTATTATTACTCTCTTACCGTACTCAACCTTGGTCCTTCCCATAGGCTAAAAGAAGTGAGTGGGTGAACATCTGCTCGTGAAACAGTCCTGTTTGCTTCACTGCACTCTGAGATGATCCAGTGTATTTTACATGTATGCCAGAACTTTTAATGACAACACAGCATAAATTGGGTGATATTTTGGTTTAGTAGCCTGTTTCTTTCTGTAATGGGAGCAGTCAGCCGTGCATATTGCCAACAGATGGCAGCAAAGTCTTAACGGACGACCAATGTACAGGAAAATCTACGTGATTGCTGCTCGATTGATAATGACCGGGTCCGCTAGATGCATTGAATTGGGCTGTAGTGACACCTGGTGGTCAACTCGCTGACAGCTCCTATTGGCTTGTGCTGAGCACATTAGCACACTGCACTGTCAATGATCACTGTAAAAACATCAATGTGGATGAATTATATAAATTGCATTTACATGTAGTTCTAATTTACGAACATACCTCAATCATTTCAGGAACAAAGTCATTGGGGCAACATTGCTTGTTTTATGCCATGCTCTAGTCTAATGATCTAACAGTTACTTAAAGGGCCTCTAGAGGCAGCCAGCATGGCAGGGGAAAACCACGGGGAAAACCCAGGTTGAATACCTCGTACTAGTGATTATTACGTTAAAGTGGCGCCGCCTGGCCGAAGAACCGGTACTGATAGTAGCCTGATGGCGAGCTGCCTCTAGAGGCCCTTTAAATTGATTTGTATTATGGATTGGAAAATTGTTGTTTAATGCTGGGAGTTCTTTCCTAAGTCTTAAGTACTTACCTCCAGGTACCATCAAAAATAGATCATATAGGGTGTTGAGAAGATCGGGGATGAATATCATCAATGTACGGTAATGGATCACTTACATTTACGTTGGATCACAATGATTATAGACAAAAGATTTTTTCCACTTTGGCCGAGTACATACCATAAATTCATGTTTGGGAATATGTGATGTTTCTTGAGTCAGAGGTTCAGGATTGTTGAAATACAGGTTGGTTGAAATTTGAAGTTCTGCAGCACCAATGGTGTATAAATGGTAGACCTAGCATAGATGAAGGGGTCAGTAACTGACAAATCTGTGTTTCTGACTTTACTGACTGGTTCGATGACCAAGTCCTGAGTTTTGAAAACAACGGGGAATCTTTGAACCAGTCCCATTCTTTGACAAAACGTATCAGGCAATTATGCCCTCCTTTTGTCATACACTAAGTCAGTGAGTACACCATCCTTGTTGATCTTCTGTAAATGCATGAAGCGTGATGCCAATCTTGGATTGTAGCCTCAGTGACCTTTCTTTAGCATTCTGTTAACCATCGTAGTGTTGAGATCTGTAAGCCAGTATACCACAATAGAAAAGTTCAGAGAACTTTTATGAAGTTCTCAAAGTGCTTTTAATAAATTTTATATGAAACTTTTAAGTACCGGTATTTGTCTGTGTTCATTCATTATAGATTGGGCATTATGGAGGGTGTTTATGTCTCAAATTTGATGCAGCATCTGCCGAGTCCTGCACATGTCAATTGCCTCTAAAACCATACCTTCAAGCAATCTGATGCCCTGGGGCAGCCCTTTGCATGTTAAAAGTTTTAAAAAAAGTTAAGTTTGGGTTTACACTTTAACCCGTCTGTCCTGAAACCTTTCAGTAGAACTCAGATGAGCTGCTCATTCAACACTACAATCTGAACATTTCTGAGCAACTGGTACCCATTTATACACCTGGATGGAGAGAGGCCAGTAAGGCAAAGAGACTTGCCCGAAGTCTCACGCCACAGTGGGATTCGGACCCTCTGATCACTAGTCGAAGACCCGAACCACTACACCACCGTGGCTCCTTGGTACCTGTGCCTCAATAATGTAGATTTGTCATATCTTGAGAGTGAAAATAGCCTAGCCCCAATGGAAAACCTGGGATAGGCCCAAAGCAAATCAATATTACTGCAATGTAATGTTACATGCAGGAGACAGTCAATGAACAGGAACTAATCTTTTTTGTGAGTACAAAATCAATTTATTTCTTTTTTATTATATATATAATGTTTAAAAGCATTTAAGGACACAAAAGACACAACATGTATAGATATTGTTATTAACTTATACATCCACCAGTTGTCTCTGTCATTTCCTTAATGAAGGATTCCTCAAAGAGATTTATACTACAATTTGGTTCCTACATTATTGCCGAAAATTTTGATCATCAACAAATTCAGGTTTTTCAGTGAAAATCGAAGGAAAGTGCTTTCTGCCAAGTAATTTCACAGAAACAATTTCATTCTTATACCAGAATTTACATTCACGATGACAGGTCTGTGTAACGCCCCATGACCTGCTTCCGGTAATTCCAACCTTCATGTAGAAAATTGTTCAAGAATTTCCATTCTAAAATGCAACAACAGCACAAGACATGAACATTTGTTTCGGCAGTGATCCAGAGTTTGATCCTTGAAATTGATAACGAATATTTAAGTGCTATTTTCAACACTGAATACAGTCATAGGAAGCACTACATGTATAAAACTACATGAAACACATCTCAAGATATTTCAATTGTCAATGAATTTCTTACTTTAAATGAAAACATGGACCAGTGTGCAGATTCAGTTCGCACAAGTAAGTACAATAGACTAGTAAAATCTATAAATATCTAAGCTTAAATATTTGAATACACAAGCAATGTTTTGAGATCTATTCTGTGAGAGAATGATGGAAGAAAGACAAGGCTTTATGCTGTAATTCAGTTTTGCAAAATTTTTCATGAAAATCAACAAAATGGCTCACAGCAGAGGGACAATTTAACAGAAAGCAAAAATCTATTTTTGCAGAAAGGCATTTCTATTCCGATACAATAAGCATATTCAGTTTCAAAATGCAGCACCACAGACAAATGCAATTTATCATTCCACAATTCTGTTCATCTCAAAGCATGTCTTTCTAACCAAGAAATGTGGCAGTCACGCAAAATATTGATTGGACCAAGGCATTTCCATACTTGGCGAAATCAGCAGTTCATCGATGTATTGTCATAATCACAGGTTTTGACACTTTCTGGCAAAAATTACATATCCTTTTTGAAAAACAGGCATTGGTAATCCTTTGGTGTAAGTACTGGGAGATTCTTTAAACACGTATTAAAATGACCAAAGGCCTCAAGCACCCTGTACTCATAACCTTGTACATGTATTCGGGGATATATTCAGGGATTTAAAATGAAAATATTCTGAGGTTCACATAAAAAGTGAGATAAACTTGGATGTAAAACATCCACCAACAAAATATGGCTGCAACGCTCTACAGATTCAATAACTGGCAGATAATTTATGACACTTGATTATCAAGAAATGGAAGAAGGAATGGCACATATTCCTTTGAAAATTGAAAACTAGAGTAAATTTACACTGTAAAGAAAGCAAATGCACCACCAAAAAGAAAGTGGTCCAACAGTGCATAGACAGACAATGACTACTATATGAACACTTGAGTGCAGACGCACACTCGGACAAAATGCAGAAATTACTCCCCATAATTTGGTGCAGAAACTCTGGGAATTTCTCTCTTACTTGTCCGCAACTACAGGGTAATGCATCATGATGAGACTATGAAACTAGTAAAATCAGAAGTACATCTCCCAACCCTGACCCCATTAAGCTTCACGTGAACATGAAAGTCCAAATTGCTCAAATTCAACAACTGCCCAGCACTTCCAGGGTCCCACTTGGTCCTTTCACGGACAGCCCTCCAACGATATATAGTTTTTTATTGTACATCAGATTGGCACAAGAACAATGGGTATTGGGGATATCATCTAGTGTAGTCCAAGACCCATTTGTTACATCAAATGCTTCAACCTTTTTCTGAGGAGCTCCCTGATTACCTGAAAAGAGGGGAGAAGGTTCAAGAAATATTGGGCCGTATTCAAAAAGGGTGTTTAAGACTTAGACGCGTGTACCTTTGTCAAATGCATGGTGGAAGTGTGTGCATTTAGTGAAGTTACACTCGTCTAAGTCTTAATCGTGCGATAATCACCCTTTTTGAATACGGCCCATAAAGTTTTGGCAGTGTGTCGTATGAATTTAGATTTGCTACGCCTATGCTTGAAGATGTTATGACAATGTATTATTTGGGAAAAGACTTCATTCTTGTGCGGAAATGTTGTAAATCAACTCCATACCACAGGAGTATCAGGACAGTTTTGTGTTAAAAGATATCAACTTTAATCCAAAGTTCTTTACCTAAGCCTCCTGCCACAATAACTTTACCATTGATAACCCCAATGGCACCATCACCACGAACTGTTGGCATGTTTTCTGAAACAGCCCATTCCTCTGCAGAAAGAATTGAAAATGTGTAGTTATTTCCTTGAAATTTGATCGAGAAAACAAAATGCTTCAACACTGAGAGGAGTATTGGTAAGTGAGTTCTTGTTGGCTCAATTTTCAATTATCAACATTGTATTATCTGAAGTATTATAACTTACCCTTTTCAATATCAAAAACTTCACAAGTTCCTGAGAATCCCTCTTCCTTACTCACAAGTCCTCCAATGCTAAAGATATGTGTATCTGTTGCTGTGTACATTGGAAACACTCTCTTTGATGGAAGGTCTGGCAGTGTTTTCCACTCGTTGGTCTGAAAATCATAGGCCTCCAGAGACGTCACAGGATCTCGGCCAAATCTTCCACCTATAAGAATGCTGGATTATAGTATACATACAACCAACATTTATAAAGAACCACAACAAAACTCTTTTGCCATTCAATGACCATACACTGACCTACAGTGCACCCAAATGTTCTCCACTTTAGATGTTAATTCCTTGGTATTCAGAAAACACATTCCAGCTACACCATTTTTTCTATACCAACCTATGACAAACAACCTATCATTGACCAGGAAACAACCCGAGGCATATCTGGCATGGTTCATTGACTTCTTACTGATCCAAACCTCCGTCTCTGGATCAAATACCATAAAACCATCAGAACAATCAGTGTTTGTCTTCATTCCGCCAACAGCAAGGATTTTTCCATCTGAAAAATTGTATATGAAAGGAAATTGAAAGGCAACAGTAGTGTCACTAACTGGCGAGTTTTTCTCACTATTATTAAAAGAAGCCACTGCAAAACTGTAGGCCTACTTAACCTATTCTTCAATCATGACAGACTTGTGCTCACCTCTTACAGCTGTTGCAACTCCAATCAAACCAGTTGATAAGTCAGGCAGTGACTTCCAAGTTTTTGCTTCTGTATCAAATACATCTACGTTTGGCAAAGGTTGCTGCTTTGTGCCAACACCACCAATAGCGTAGATTTTTTTCCCTACTACAGCCATTGCTGACCCTGCTCTCGGGACGGGACTTTTAGCAAGGGATTGCCAACGGTTATTTTTGGTGTTATAAACTTCAAAGAGATCCATAGGAATTCCAGTATGATCACATCCACCAAGAATATAAATCTTGCCATCTAATGCAACTGGCGTGGCAAAGACTCTTTTCGATGGCATCTCCCGTAACTTTTCCCATTTATAACTTTTGTCAGTTCCTTCAGCCATTGTGGAGTTCTTCACTCAAACTGAAATGCAAAGATTTTTATAACAACAGATGACAGACAGACGAGGCCAGGACAAGGCATTGGCAACTGTAATAAGATGAGGAAGGAACTTTCCTTTGAATTTGACCTGTTGAAGAAAAGTGGTCAATTACCCATCCCTTGCCTGCTTGCCGGTTGCCCGAGGGTTGCCTCACATTAATAGTAGCAGTACTGGTACCGCCCCGGTAGGCCTAGTCTAATTTTCTAAACTCACAATCACACACAGGCTGCTCATATATTATATAGCAGGTAGGTAGGCCTAGCACAGCAGCAGCATTGTAGCACGCACTACACTAGCCTAGGCATAGGCCTCACACTACATAGGCCTAGGTCAATCAACTAACTATACAACAGAGTAGCTACAGACAGTGACACAGGCTCCACAGAGGACACAGATGTGGTGGATGGATGGGAAGTTCAATGGTGGGAATTTGCCACTTTTATCATCTCTAAGCCTCTAGATTTGATGCACCGTAGTTTTGCATAATCTTTGCTTTCTGCTTATCATTTTGATATCTGCGTATCGTTCACAAGTCACGAAAAATACGTGCTTTTTGGCCAGAAAAAAGAAACAGACCTGGCCCAACCTACTCTTACAGCGCCATCTACCAGAACAGAGTTGACCTATTCGTCCTGACCTTTAAACTGGTTCTTTGCCCACGTAAAGATGGCGGAGCGTTACGAGAGTTGCGTACCAGTCTACCTGACCTTGACCCACCGGCATGTACATTTACATTACAAGGAGACAAAATACACAGAGACAGGGTCCTTTTCCTCAATTTGTACGATTTCATCCCGTTTTGAATAATGGGAGCGACATCTAGCACCCGTAGAGTAACACTAGAAGATGATGGCCCCGGAATTGTTAAGGTATGTTCTCCTCCTTGGCCTTTGATTGACCAATTTTTGCAAAATCATCATCATCATCATCATCATGCATGCATTGCACCTTGGAGGAATTATACTGACAGTATAATTCCTCCAAGATTGCACGTAGGAGCCTACGTCGTAGGCTACATGTAGGCCTAGGCTACTGACTGTGTAATGCACACAGTGCCAGTGGCAAGTGCACTCTGCTTTGCTACCATCAACCACCATGTCACTTGTCAGCAGAGAGAGATAGGCCTATGCCTGTGGGCATGCTGTCGTCTCTTGCTGTGCAACCTCAGAACTTGGAGGAATTATACTGATATTCCCACTACTTCTCGATATTTTGACCCGTTTACACTTGCGCGCGCGTTTGTTTACAAAATGCGTACCGGTAGTTCTACGATTTGTCCGCTACGAGCGCTGTGTATTGCATGGTCGCATCGATTTTTCGTAGGGGTGTGTAGCAAGCCCTGCGTCCACGTGTTCAGCCGAACTTTTCCCCGCGAGATTGTGTGCTGGAAATGTGGATGTTTTCCGTTGCTATATTTGACTAAATGTAATATTTTATTCATCTCACGGACAATAAATCTCTGTTGGCATGGAATAAACTGAGGTCAGATAAGAACTCACTGAGAGGCTCGTCACCCCCGAACAAAGACTAATCTTCCGGAAATTCTGAAGTCGCGGACTCACTCATGCGGTGTGTTTGTTTAGTAATTAACACCTCGTTAACACCTCGTTAAGCCCATACACATGGGGGTCGGCGGCGGCCATCATCTAACCTTTGAAGTGCGCTGGTTGTTCCTCCTGTCAGTATAATTCCTCCAAGCTCAGAAGAAGGCAAGAAGACATCCTGATCTGAATGAAGAATAGGTTTTGACTTTGTCCCTGCCCGCCCTGCCCTTCCTTTTGACTTGTTCTCACTTTAAGTTGAGTTAGGGCCTAAAGTTACTTAGCAGGCCTAGGCTACTTTAGTCTTAGCCTATCATGCCTGTATTAATTCAGCCTTTCAGTATTTCCTTGTGATTTTTGTCTCTTGTAGATTTCAGGTTCTGTTGTGAAGCGATTAAAAGGAGAAGATGAGACTGAAGAAGAGCCAGCATTTCAGGATGAAAGACCATCAGCAGCAACTAAACCAGAGAAGCCAGCACCATTCAGGACAAGTGAAGATGACATCGCAAGACTAGAAAAAGTGTACAAGGAAAAATTAAACCGTCTAGAAAAATTGGTGAGGTTTCATCCTTTAAAACTACTGACTTGACATTGAATCCTACACTTCATGAAGATTTATTGATGCGTGATGTTACCACGGGCAAGACTTTGGTCCCAGTTCATATTCTGCATTGTCATTACTTCAACAGGATTGGTTTTCACCAGGATTGGTGAGAACCTAGCACATATGTTGGTTCTCAATCTACACCTACTTTTCTCTTTCGCAGAATAAAGAATTATACCAGACATCCACACAAGAATTTAGCCAAGCTGTTCAAGAAGTGGAGAAGAAATTTTTGTAAGCATTCAGTATAAATACCAATGTTGCAGAAGCACATAACTTGGCAATGTAATAAATCCCTGCCATGAGTTCACAAGATGAGTTGATGGAGCAGCATCTCTGCAAAACCAGTTTGTTATTTCCTTGTTGCCCACTCTGCTACACCTCCGTTCAATTTTCATCATTCGTTTCAGAAAATACACAACATCACCAGTGTGTCAAGAACTACAAGATGCAGTATTGAAATGTTACCAAGAAAATCCTAAACAGACATTACTATGTTCACCCCAAGTTAAAGAATTCTTAGATTGTGTAGAAAGAACAAGACAGGTTTGTAACAGTCTCGCCCTGTGGTTAAAAAAAAGCTGATGGCAGGCTCTGATATGTTGTTCAAATACATGTACCGGTATCTCCTGTTTCTTGAACTGATGGAAAGATGTCTTTAGAACCAGATATCAGAATTGATAAACAAGGTGTCTTTAAAAGTGCACATCAGAATTGATTGAGTCGATGAGGTGATACATGTATTAGGCTGGGTCCTAATCTTTCATTTGTATCCATTTCAGACTGTCCTGACCAGGAAAGGTTAATGTGCAATGGACTTCGGTGTGGGTGCAACAACACTGCACCATTCGTTTGTATTATCTTGAAGGCGTGTGTGATGAAGAGCTGTGTGGTTCGTTGCAGCCTAGGTTCATCATTTCAGCTCAGTTTGGCTGCTTAGACACTTGTGAACTGCCATAAAATGTCAAATTTTCTGGGGTAGAATATAAGACAACACTTTGTGATGTAAGCATTGACTGGAGTGAAGATTACGGTATTTGAAACTGCTGCTGTTTCAAATGGAAGTCCATTTCTGTAGTTTGATTATATGCTACATGTAGAATTTGTAAGTTGTATATGTGCTGTACAAACTTTTATTGAAAAACGAGCTTGTTGACTTACTTCTTTGTTGATCTAGGTTACATTGAAGCATGTACGAAGAGATAGACTGATGTCAATGATTTGATGTCACTTCAAGATTATGGCCATGAAAAGAATAGAATGAATACCAGTAGATGTTGGCACTTCGATAGCTTGATGTCTTTTCTGTACTGTATAAATGAACACCACTACAGTTTCCAGGTCCATGTGAAGAACTGCTTCCATTGGTATCTGCCAAGTTCGACTGAAATCATTGGAATCTGATGTGGCTAAGGGGTTATGAGCCTTTTCAATGGCTGCTCCACAGGTGCTGTGTGGATAACTCTTCTGGGACCTTATTCACAGGCTGATAGTGAACAATAAGTAAGTTGCGGGAGCTTCGTGAATAAGGTCCCAGATTAGTACCGTTATCCATAAGCCATGTTGAAACGGGAAGAATCTTGCGGTACATCATTCTCCTACAGCAGGGGTCTTGGTCCTCTCCATCCACTCCTTGGTGGGTCAGTGAATGAGAAAGATGGAGACCAAAACCCTCGCATTTGCTTCATAAAGGAAGGGTACGACCATAAATGACCTCAGACTTTCAGAATGGGGGTAAGCATGAGCTGAATCAATCATACCAGTAACGGTGTACAAGTTAATGACAGAAATGAAAACAAATCTTATTTATATATATATTTATATGTTTTATTCAATTATATACAAAGTCACCTAGCATTTGATAATAGTTGACCACGCCTGGCAATGTCAACAATTTACAGTTTGAACTAAGACGCAATAATGAATTCTTTTGAAGCAAAGGCCAATTTCTATTGTAACTGTGCTGTAGGTTTCATTCAGAGAAAGGAATGAAAATTCATGGGAGTAGAAAAAAATTTGATTATCTCATGTTATGATGATGGACATTTTGCCATCAAGATGACAGGACTATGAGGATTTGGGTGATTTTTTTTCATATCAATATACACCCTTCCTCTCCTGTTGAGTTCATTATCTGACGAAATGACTGATTATGCTCAGAACAACGTAGAGTTCTTTCGTACTGCGTGACATAGCAAAAAGTTGAAGGTATAGAGGATGTGCATGTGACGTCATCATTGACGTCAAATCGCACATCAGCCATATTGGTCCTCATCCGATGCTACGAATGCGTTGGACGTGCCGTCCAACGTGGGGGCATCTCATCGTTGCGGTGACGTCATAATCGTCGCTGCACGTCCTCTATAAGGTAAAAGAGACAAAGAACTTGGTAATCTTGAAAAGAATTTGTTTCCATTGAAAGTTACTCTTACAGATTGGGTCCCTAGTTTTCATGACTTCTTTTTAACAGGAATCATGATAACTGGTTCAATGAATGGAGAAGAAAGTGACATCAAGTTTCCAAAGCATGAGAAATTGTTGTGGAACAGGCACCAGTGCTGTGAGAACTGTACCCAGTGCACTGAATTTTGAGAGTAAAATGCCAAAACCTCAGCAATCTCGGGGAAATGCCCGATGGTTCACTCTGCTGACAGCCACTTTTGATACCCAAGGGATAGTTAAATCATGGTGTATCTACCCTCAACACAGTTGCATATGACAATGACCAACAGAACACAGTGTTACAGTGGCACGAGTCTACAAGCTAATCAAAAGAATCAAATTGCACAGCAAGATATCACCCAGCACATGAAAACGGATACAATCAAAGTGTCCCTTGTTCGATCACAAAACAAAATTTTCAGCGATGAGCATTTTTTCCGNTTTCCAATATTGACATTCAACTGATGTAGGCCTATGCCTCATTTTATCTAAATAATATCTTGTATAACGACCATAAATAGGGGAACTCACAAATCACCCAAGTCCCTAGAGAGTTATAAGGCTTGCTGTCCGCACAGAGCCTGTTCACTAACAGGAGACCTTTGATCTCCACTGAAACTATAGTCAACCTTATGATCATCACTCACAGTCACAATCAATAAGGCCTTTGGCCACACAATCAGCACCATAGGCCATCGAGGTCAAATTGTGTATTGGGGTCACTAGATACTGAACGAACTAAACCTGGAGTCCAGACTAGTGATTATGACCTGTGCTGACACCTATACTGGTCACTCCATAGTAAAGCACTCACCAATCTGAACATCCGTCGCCGCCGACATAGAATATTTATGATTGGTCAATGTAAAGTGTCATCTTGCGCCATTTTTTACCTGGTGCACCTTACAACAGTGAGAGCCCAGTACACGATTAGTGTTATAGCAAATAGAATCAATTTTTCTGGATCTTATTTTATAATCTATATCTTTACAAGACTGCATTGGAACGTCATCATTAGCATCCACAACCTTCCTTCTGTTGTTTCTGTTCATTTGTTAACCTAATCTGTTCCGGGAATTCATTGTATAATTCAACCTCGGTCTCCTGTGCGAGCGCATTCTTTGCTACTGTCTGAAAAGCTTGTTCCACGTTGATGGCCTCTTTGGCACTGGTCTCGAAGTATGGAATATCACCCTTGCTGTGACACCAGCCTTGAGCACGCTTGGCTGATACCTGGAAAAAGCAATTAATTTTGTTGAGGAAAAAATGTAAGACAGCTGAGGACACACGGTGTACCAGATTTACAGGTATTTTAACAGCAAGACCATGAAAGCATGGCAAAGATAGGCAGATTCCAAAGGTGACTGATCACAATGCTACAAGTGTACAGCATTACCAGAATGATTTCAACTATTTGTTCATACACCTACCCCTCTGTTTTCCAAGTCGATCTTGTTTCCTATAACGACGAATGGAAAGTTTTCTGGGTCCCTCGGGCTTGCCTGGATCAAGAATTCATCTCGCCAACTGTCTAGCGTTTTGAATGAATTTGGCATGGTGACGTCAAACACCAAGACGCAGCAGTCTGCCCCTCGGTAGAAGGCAACACCCAAACTCTGGAAACGTTCTTGGCCTGCTGTATCCCATATCTGAAATTGACAAGACAAAGTCAACCTGAAACTCTTCTGAGTGCAGTTGAAGAGGCTAGCCTAATTCTAGACTGCTGGTCTAATCAATCTTCCTATAGACAGAAAAACATCCAATGACTCTGTATGACAGGACAATGGTGCTCTTGGATGCTTTCAATCCATTTTCTATTCTCCACCTCCCAAGATGACCCAAAGCACACTGTACATGTATGTACATGTAGAACCAGCGAAAGACATACCCAACACAAAAAACATCTAAGTCACAAATTACTCTCCAGAGACATGACTTTAAAATGTAACACACTTACCTGCATGGTGACTAATCTGTCATCTACCATCACCTCTTTCGTGAGGAAATCTGCACCTATCGTGGCCTTGTACTGGTTGCTGAATTTCTTATTTACATATTGATTCATAAGCGAAGTCTTGCCAACACTGGAAAGCAAAATAAATTCTAAATTCTGATGGTTTAGACCTTGAGTGATCTCAGAAGAACCAACTCTAAACGGAATACATGTCATACAGTATTGATTTGGAGGTAGTCGCCACTGATGTAGATCTCTGATTACAACACTCTTATTTCAGACACATGTGGGGGCAGAGTACGTAACATATCGCATCATCACCACGTCAATTGAGATTATAGAGAACGTTGGAAAGAGGGCAAGATACATGTAGACAATAGCAAGTTGTCTTGGCAGATGGTAACAGCATGTCTAGATTGATGTCCATGTGATTCTGATGTTCTTGAACCCTTCTTCAAACCAGAAGTAGATATTTTTTTGTTCAAACTGATATACATGTTGCACTTCTTTTTTTTATAATACCACACATGCAAGGCGTATAATATACATCTTTGAAGAGAGAAGAATGTCAGCAAATTGTATTGATTTTGAGAGTGTAGGAGGACATTATCTAGAAAATAGGCCAGACATGCCCGAGGGTTACGCCTTTGCTTCTACTACTACCACTTACAGTAGATGTATATCGACAGCTATCATGCACGCTCTTTTAATTCAGGATTTACATGAACTAATGTACTGTATACTGAACACACAACAAAGTTAAGTGAGAGGAAATCTGGACCAGATGGCATAATTTGCCAGTAGCTGTGTATCCACCTATTCTCTGTGTGATGCATAAATCGTTTCACAGTGAAACACTGAACTGCAAAGTATACAGTTCATTCTCTTGACAGCTTTTAAAGGGCCGATGGTACTTCACTTCAATTACACAAAGCAGATGGCAGAAAATGTTCAGAAAAATATCAACAAGGTGCTTCCTCTCATATCAAAGGTATCACAACCATCTAAAGCAAAGCGTTAAAAAGAGCATCAATATGCCTCTCAATGCAGCCCATATTCTATGCAACTGATATTTGAATTGAACAGTTTCATCAAGTTCATCTCTACTGAACTCTGAGGGAGTGAAAATGGGACCAACATGAAAGACCAAAATGAGTGAAAACTACTTTCATTATGCAAATGATGAGGAGAGGAGGATGTGGCAGAAGCACCATCAATCACAATGTCATTGGTTTATCCACAGGAAACATACATGTAGAACAACAAAAGCTAAATGAGGCCATGGCACAACCATATCAACTATAATAATAATATGAATTGGAATGTAACTCACTCGGTCTTGTGTATGTAACAGTGAGCCTAAATTTGGCTAAGCACTAAAAGCAGTCAGGCAAAGGCTACAGACTCCTTCATTAGCATCGATGCCATTTTCATCCCAATAATGTCAAAAACAACAAATATCTTGAAACATCACTTACCCACTGTCACCTAGGATGATGACTTTCAATAATACCTTCTTTCTTGATGTCATATTTATTTACAGGTCAGTTCAGGATCTGAAAGGATAAAAAATATCATATTGTTCATCATTCAGTTGAAAATGAAAGTGCTGTACTTCTTAAGTTTTGGGGTTAAAATCGTTTTGTGGGGCACTTATACATGTATATAAAGCTATCCCTTTTAGAACTGGTCATCAATAACCTTCCCTGAACTTATAAGAGATACTACTACATGTTTTGTTCATGTAGTGAAGTACCCACCCAACACATTTGAGTTTGAATAGAAATACCAAAAGGGAAATTACCTGTTATTCAACAACAAAAACATGACTGTTACTGTTCAGCACCTGACTAACCAACACTTGCAAAGTAATCAACAGATGAGTCTAGGGCATGATTCTCCAACATGCCAATCCATGACCTCAAGAGTGTGCGTCAGTAGGCCTATGTACTACGTATTGAAATTGCACCAAATTATCAAAGTTGGCCAAGACTCAAAATCACATGAGGTCGGCAGCATGGTAGAATATCACGTGGCAAATGCATTGTGTTGAATGAAGCACATAATTGAGACAGACAGGCCAACAGTTTACTGTATGATTCTATTCAATGAGACACAGTGCCCGTAGAAGAAATGGGACATTAAGTTAAAAAATTTGACCATATATATTGGTAACAGAATAAGACAGGCCTACACCACAACATTTTGCATGACACCATGACTTGTATTTTGAAGAAAACCAATACAAACTTCTGCATGCAGTTTACAGCTTGAAGTGGCTGTCCACTGATATGAAATTCACATGAAATTCACATGAGACACCCCGTTCATGTAAACAACTGTGAGTTGTTGTTGCTGCCGCCACTGCCGCTGCCAGGAAGATAACTGGCTTTCATGCAGAAGTCAACATTAATAATCCCTTAAGAATGGTTGATTGAATACAGGTGACACGCTGGGCATTGTGAACAATGCTATGGATGGGTAAGATTACAATTCTCCAAATCATTCACTTGTTGAGGAACAATTCAATGCACGTAGTCGTATGGCATGACTGACACATTACACATGCAGTCATAAATCAGAACACAGCGAAAACCCTTACCTCGTGATTCACTATTTTTGTACCAACAGAAGTTTTAAAACCTTGGATAATTAGAGATTTCCAGCAAATATGAGATTCACCACCTTTCCCACACAAATTGGATGAACACTCCACTCCACTGACTACCCAGTTGTAGGATGAGAAGACAGATAATTGCAACAGCAATGGCTGAATTTATAGGAAATTGTCAAATGAGTCAAGTAACCTTTTAAACCTTGAACTGGATCCTTCACTTTGATGACAATCATGAGTATAATGACCTCAGCAGACAGATCTTTGTTCGCAAAATATATGAATTGGGACAAATCACCTTATGAAACCTACATAAGTACAGGTATACCGTAGAATTGAACCAAAACACTTGACCCAAATCCAGCTGAATTACCTACACACCTACTATCACAACTGTTGGTAGGTTACTTTGTTGAATTAGGCCTTGGGAATGCCACTCAATCAAAGCAATTATCGAATTAACTGTGACCACTGTTTTCTGCAACTCTTATGACACTCTTTTTCCTATTGTATCTAAGGCATTCTATAATGACCTGATTGGAAGGACAACAGTACACATTATGTGTTACTTGTGAAAAGGCAAGCAAATGATGTTGACTTCGCTTCCATTCCAAGTTACCTGGAAGTGAAGTTATCATCCATGTGCATTTATTTGCCCAAGCACCCAGACAGCGGTGCCACAAATGGCCAGCTTGGATCATAATCCCAGCAAGGGGGCACCATAAGTCACTGACTTTTCACAGCAGCGTCAGGTCAGGGGCAGGGAAGTGCCGACATCAGCAACATTGATTGAAGTCGGCATCAGCAATATTTTAAAATATATGACGATAACATCAACTACATGTAATGTAAAGTCAACTTTTTACTTTTAGTTTTAGTGTCTTTTTTAAACTTCTTACCCTACAAATCTGTAGGCCTACAGTATAGACCTAGGCCCTAGTCTGTAAAAAAATAAGTTGTGATCTCATTCATCATGTAATTCAAGCCTACATGCATAACATGTCAATTTGCAGTCCTACTAAATAGCGTCAGCAAACAATTTTAGGGTCAGGAAGCATCAGCAACATTAAAGTTGGCATCAGCAAGGTTTTATTATATCACCAGAGATCCCTTCATCTCAAAATATTGATGCAATGGGGTAAACTTGCACTATTTGAAAGAAAATCAATGAAACTGGGGTTTATTTTGGCTTTTTACCGCCAACCATTGGGCCAAGTTTTATTGCTGATGAAACCTTGCTTTAGATATTAGATGTGCAAATTCAGAAACTCTCAAGTCAAGGTGTGTAAATTCAGACACCTTAACAAAAAACGCTCAATCGGAATATGAAAGCATCAAATCGGAAAGTGTCTGACCCAATGGATAGGTGGCCCTGTATGTCCTCTTTAATTCCACGGCTGCATTTTCAAGAAATTCAGGTTTTTATCAGCCGAGAACACCCATAAACGTGTCTAAATTTAGAAACGTTGGACGTTCTTTCAAGAATTTAAAACTTTAAAACAATAAATCACAGTTTCTGAATTTAGACACTCTCAGTGTCCAAATTCAGACTCCTTGTGTCCAAGTTTAGAAACGTCAATAGACAGGTTGGAAAATAGCGGCCGCCATTTTTTTTGTGGAATTGGCCGAATTTTCGAACTTTTTCAAATATAATTCGGATGTATTTTATTAGCTGCTTGCTTGCTAAAATATATTTATGTAATTCTAGTGGCTTACTGTATGACCTTTCTTTTTTTGAACGCCTCTGACAGTGTAAAATCCCATTGAAAAACCCAAGCAATGTCAAAAAGTCCATAAAAAACATGGCGGCCGCTAATTTCACAACTTGTCTATTTGTCATAGAGACTCATACAGGCTATGATGGATGACTTATAGGCCTACTTATTCTGTAACAAAGGAAGCTACACAACAGTACTAGAAATAGCCTAATGAACAAAATCATGAAATATGCAATACGACCACCTTCTATTCATCGTATCCGTGACGTCGTATCCAGGCCTACATGACGTTGACAACGTTGTGACGTTGCGTCTTTTTGCCCACCAGCTCCTTCAGCAAAGCAATGAATTTTGCCCACCACCCTTGCGTCATTTGCCCACCACCCTTGCGACGTCAGCAATGGCGGACACTGTCGGAGTTACGTCATGGATACGATGAATAGGCTGGCCACTGAGGGTGTAAAAATGTACTACAAATGTACATCAGACATCAGTGCATCACGACATGCAGAATCTTTCCCAGCAAAAACTTCTTGCGCAACAACAATACGACAGCCTCCTGAGAAAATAAAGGTGCCTGTCGACAGGACCTTAGTTGTGGTACAATAATAATCGATTTCAGTGCACTACCCACCAATTAACAATATTAAAGGGCTGTGTTTCTTCGACTTCGAATATTTGTCACTTGCTTATCAAAATCCACCTTCTTTCAAGATGGCGAAAATCCCGTGATCAGCTACGTCACTACTTGCTTTTCTCGCCTCCAAGACAATTAGATTTCAAATACACACAGGGGCATGTACATTTCGGCCTGCCTGTAACTGGAGTCGAGGTTGAATTATTGACGCTTTCTTCCTGGTTTGCTCCTGATGCGCAGTACAGTACCGCAAAAGTAGGTCTTGATTGAGTCGAGTGTGGTAGGCTTTTCGTCCACAGGGAGAATGTTTTGCTTTAATTTATCATATGCATGTCATTTACAGGTATACGTCAAGCAAACATATGGAAAATTGTGGTATTATTTGAAAATGTACGAAATCGTGCAGTGCAGAGCACATCACATGTATTGGGATCAATCGTCTTCGACTCGGAAGCTTTCGGCAACCTTCGGGCAGCCATTATAAGCACCTCGTCCGTATATAGCGGATTAAGTTCGACCACCATATGGTCGCAATCTGAACGTCAGAGAACGATTCGTGCCAACATCGTAACTCTGACGTATATCGGACAGCGCCATATTGCTCCGTGAACTACTTTGATGAAGATCGGTTCGACAAGACTGTTCAAACTATCTATTTGAATGATCTAAGTCACCAATTAGGCAGGCGCGGATCCAGGATTTTTGGCAGAGGGGGGTCAGGGCCGCCGAGGGCGCCGTTGCAGGCGGGCACCGAAGATACCCGCGCCGACTGGGGGTCTGGGGGCCTCCCCCAGAAGAAATCTAGAAGGCCGTAGACGCGATTTCCTGGCATCTCAGTATCAAAGCAGAAGCTTTATTCTTGTGTTTTTTGCTGATTGTCGCAAATTATTTAAGAAAAAAACAATTGGTGGTGGCGAGCAGAGGGGGGTCACGACCCCCAAAACCCCCCCTCTGGATCCGCGCCTGTTAGGCATTGTGAATGTTGCTACATATAGAAAAATGAGTTGAAGCATGTTACCTTACCTGATGAAGGGTTAGTCACGCTATAACAGCACGTTGAACTTCTCAAGTGGTGAAGCTATGGCGGCCATTGTTGTTTCGTGATAGAGGTGGGGAGGGAGAAACAGTCACCTAATGCATACGAATTTTTCAATAAAAATCGTTGCAAAATGCACAGTTTAACCACTCAAACGTTTTTTGTATAAATATTTATTGCGAAATAACTCATTTTGTGCAAACACAACATCAGTTAAATAAAAAATTATAAGAGAACTATTTCTAGTANCTGACCAAAATTTCTGGTCAACCGCTGGCAGCGTGCCAAAATGTCTGTTTCCCACAATATTTCGTTCTTCGATGACTGAAAAATATCATATATGCCTAAAGAGTCATATAATACACCCAAAACACGAAGTTGTTTGAGTATTAGAGCAATTTCAAACGAATAGTTTAGTTGGGAACATCATGCCGCGGGTGCCAGCTCAGTGTGATTCGCCTCATAAATTAGTATATCGCGCATGCGCAGTATTCCTGAAGTCGTCAGCCCTTTCCAGTGGTGTTGTAGGAACGTAAACCCACTGGGGACGAGTTTGACGAGGTGCTTATAATGGCTGCCCGAAGGTTGCCGAAAGCTTCCGAGTCGAAGACGATTGATATCATACCGCACTATTTCGAGAATGCACCAAATCGCTAATCACCACGCACATGTCATGTACTGATGTACATCAGTGTACATGTAGGTCTGTGCTGTGCTTGTTTATTTATTATTACTTTGCATAAAAAGTAAAACTGGTCTTTGATCTCCGACTCTGCAGCAGGCTGGCTAGGGGAGGGGAAGTGCATCAATCATCAGGAAAGGAAAACCTAAATCACCACAGCAGCATGCAGGTCAAGACGAAGTCGAAGTGGTGACCTCAGAATCTCAGTCGACTCAGTGTAGCTCTATCATCTAGCATGCTAGCCTAGGCCTGGGCCTAGCTACTAGGCTACTAGGCCTCTATCATGCTTATAGGCTAGCTAGAGGCCCTAAGCCTAGGCCTAGGCCTAGTGTACTAGCTACTAGATTAGAACTAGTGTAGGCCCCTCCGCCTCCGGTAGCACAGGGGCATGGCCATGGGACAGCCTAGAGTAGGCATGCTGTTATGAGTTTGGCAGTTTGCCGTTCTATCAAAGTTCTTGTGATCAAAAGTTCATGTAAAACTATGAACTTCATGACTTCACCCCACTGTTATTTGGCCGCAGTTCATGGTTCAACCATAAAGTTCATGGTTCATTTTTTCCTGGGAAACGCAGTGGCTCATCGCTCAGCCTACCTGCCTATGCTCTTGAAATGATGGCACAAGCTGGGAAAAAGCAGGATGTCGCACGTCATGGTCTGTTACTTGCTGTTGGAACTGAACTCAAGGGATCGCATGGAAGGAGATGGAGAATACAGAAGAATATTGGACAGGGTCAGTGTTGTGTGGTGTACAAAGGAACGTTGGTTGGAGAAGACACTGATGCTGCTGTAAAAATCTTTAAACCTGGACAGAATTTTGCTGCAGCATGTCAGAGAGAAGCCAGACTTATTGACATTCTACACCAAGGAACTGGGGGCTCTAAGCATCTAGGTAGGTAGGCCTATGTGATAAAAAAGGATCTTGTGCAGGGGTACAGCTAGGCCTATTTTTTGGGAGCCAAATGTGTAGCCACAGCTAGGCCTATTTTTTGGGAGCCAAATGTGTAGCCAATGGCCTGTTACCTGTAGCCAATCTCTGCAAATTGTAGCCAACCAAAATTGTGTAATAGTTACTTATAATAAATTTTCAACTTCTCTTACCACACAGCTCTAACTGCAAGAATCTCAGGGACTCGGCTTTCAGACCACAAATAATACTGTTGCCAAATTTTTAGCCAAACCAATTGTAACTGTAGCCAATCTAATATTTTTTTTGCCATTGGCGACATTGGCTAACGGTATCTGGAACCCTGTTGTGAGTTGTTTCACTATGGGACACTTCAACCAGTTTTCCTTGTATTGGTTTTCCTCAGTCTTCTTACTCAAATAGTTGATCATTGAAGCTGCTTTGGCAAGTCCTAAGATTAGGAAGTGATGAAGTACCGGTAGTCAGTAATGGGCCTGGACATGCCTCTTCTATTTTCAGTGAAAAAATTGGATGAGTTTCAGTATAACCAAAATAAGGTGTTGGTGACAGAACTACTTGGAGACAACCTGCACATGCTGTTGACCCATCATGTTGATGAAAAAATGTCCATGTGGATGATACAAACACTACTTCTTGATATTCTGAGGTGAGTATACCAGGCAGTGAAAATGCATGGTATTTTTTACTTTTGTGATGTCCATTCAATTCCTTTGATCAGCAGGTAGATGATTTCAGTTTTGCATGATTCATTCATAGCCATAGTTATATAAAGATATTGTTTCATGAATCCTGCAGAGTGCAGAAGTTAACTTGAACTTGGGTTCATCACTGAGCAGTTTGTCATGTAAAGTGGGAGGAAACTGGTGTCCCTGTACTCAGGGACATAGGGGGGCCTACAGGGACTGATACAGACTTGATTATTTGCTCATTGTGCCATCATTGGTGATCCAACTGCTTGGGAACTTAATTTCATTATTAATAATTTCATTATTTTTCAGGAGTCTAGAAATTCTCCATTGTCGTGGCTTTGTACATGCTGATATCAAACCTGGCAACATCAATTGGTCTCCGGAGGAATACTGCGCCAAACTCATTGACTATGGGTTATCTTTTCACGTCCAAGACAAGGTATGGATGGGTGTGTTTATTGAGGTCCTTAAGAATGCTTTGGTTCTGTACAGAGATTCCCTAAAATGGATTTCAAACATTAATTGTTAGAAAGAAGTATATCTTGTCCATGTATTTTCTGTCAGACATGTCAGAATGGTAGATGAGTGATCATGATGCCCATTTACTGGCTCCAACTTTATGCATTGAATATTTTCCAGGTGAAAGGAGCAGTCCAAAGCACTAGCTACCGTGCCCCTGAATCTGGGAGCCTAGTTGGTGCTTGCATCATTCCAGATTATGAGAATTGCACTATCCAAGAGGACGGGGAACAACGTCTCATGACAGCAGTTACTGGTGGCTCTGAATGTAATGGATCAGTTTGCCTGGGGTCAGCCAACATGCAACAGAATGCAATTACAAAAGACTTAGAAGATAAGAATAACTTTAAGACGAACCATTATTTGAACTTTGAAGTCAAAGGAAGGAGAAATAAAAGGGGTGTTGTGCATCACAGACCCGAGGCTACAACAAATTGTTTTGACAATGATCGTTCATACTCTAATTTCACTGCTGTGGACACCAGTCATAGCGTTGAGGTCGGACAGACTGGTCCACTTCATTCTACAGATGGAGTATTTACTGGTTTCGATTTCTACCGACATGAGAAAGAACCAACTGTGTTGGGTTCACAGGGATCGTTTACAAGACTGTCAAGTCGACATGGTGTTGTTCACCACAGACCAACGCCATCATCTTCATCTTTTACTCTGGCTGGTCCTTCAGTAGTTCTGGATTCCCATAACTTAGCTAACAGTGGTGGTGATGGTGCTCAAGTGGGCATTGATGGGCTGTTGCAGAACACGACATTTCATAAAAAGACTGTTTCAGGTGCTACATCCAAATGTAATTCAAATACTATTGCAGCTGATGGCTCGGAGACTAACAGTATAACTGTGAGTAATGTGAATTCTGGATGTGTTGATGATATGTCTTTCAGTCTGAACAATCTGGGTTATTCACCCATGAATGAATTACTGAGAGTGACAAAGGAGGTGTGTAATTGCGTAACGTGTGGTCGTTATCTCAGTTGTGCAATTGACATGTGGAGTGTCGGATGTCTCATCCTGGAGATGTTTCTAGGGAAGGGAGGACCATGCTTTGGTGGAAAATTGAAATGTGAAAATTGCGCAGTGTACGACTCACACATGTCGTGTAAGGTGTCATTGGATGCTGGGGGTCTGATCAGACAAAGAGAAGAGGATGAAGGCCTCGTAGACAAGGACCTTGTTGTGGAAGATCTCAGAGATCTGGTACAGAGGTCAGTTCCATCAGAAATGTTTTCCTTACGGTACTTGTTTGGGTGTTGTTTCGATTATTTTATACTTGTTGAATTATGTTTCTTTCTTCTCCAGGTGTTTCATGTGCCATTCCACACAGAGAATCTCAGTTGCTGCTGCAATAAGTCATCATTTCTTCCGTCACTCACTGAGTAAGTGCACTGAAACTTGACGACAAATTTTATGAGTACTGAATCAAGAATTGAGGGCCTATTGCGTAGATTGTTATTAGCTCTTCATACAGTACATGTATAACTCATGACGAGTGAATCCAAACAAGCATCAAATGTATCACCTTGTTTTCAACGTTTTAGATGCGAGTTACAGAGATATGTTACTTCTGCCAAGCCGGGTGTTATGTCTTCTCAACATGGTTGATGACACTGATTTGGAAAATGAAGATGACATTGCTGGTAAGGTCCTTGATATGATTCTCTCTGAAAGTTTTTGTTTTGGAATATGACCAGGATTCTCCGGTGATGAGGTCAACCAGATGCATGGGACTATTGAAATGTGGACTTCGGGGGATAGAGTCGCGGCTCGTGTATCATCATGAATTGAAGTCGTATCTAAGTTTGTCCTTGTCAACCTGAGTGAGTGAGAGCAGTCTGTGTGTAGTTGACCTGTTTGGTCTATGATTTCAGAGATTGAAGTTGACATCCAAGAAGAATGTGAGAAGTATGGAGAGGTGAAGAAGTGTATTCTTTGTAAGGCTGGTCCTGAAAAATCGAAGGTACATGAAACTGTATTCCCTTTTAAGCAGCCCATACATGATCAATATTATTGCACAACATGAAGATCAGAGCCAACATTCTATCCTTTATGCCAGAAGCACATGACCTATTTTAGGCCCCATAATGTGCAATAATATTGGGTGGTGTATGGACCGCTTTAATCAAAATGAACATCTGTTTGAGACTGAAAAATCACCAAAATTTCATGTACTTCTAATCCAATTTCAGGTATTTGTTGAGTATGCTCGAGCCAAAGACAGCATGATTGCATGGAAACAACTGAATGGGAAGACATTCAACTCCAGGACTGTTATCACATGTTATTTTCCTCTTGAGAAATTCCACTCTGTAATGAACTCCAACACAACATAAGGAATTTTGCATTGTATTGGTTGATGAAACATTGGACTGGATTTCTTCAGAGAGAACGTTCTGAGTTGAACTGTGAGCAATCCCATGTCTGCTCAAATTCCTCCAGCCCTAATTCAGGTTTTGTTGCTCTGCAGTTTAGATGCTTTCTTGTGTTTGAAGACATTGTAATTCCTTTGTAACGGTTTGTAATAAATGATTATGGTAACTTCTTATCAAATGTCCCTGGTGGAGGTGTGATGAGTCGAAATAGGCAAATTCAACATATTCTCTTAAAGGAGCACGGTATTGGATCTCAAATGCGTTATTTGACTGCCGACGTAGAGGGAGCCACCTAGCGGCAGTAAGACGAACTACAAAAATGCATTACAAAATGTACGCAGTAAATCGGGTCATTCGCCGAGACGTAGTCAGACCCTTGGGTTGGAGAGTGGCGCGGTGGCGCCGGCTGTCGAGAAAAAGTGGCAATACCGTGCTCCTTTAAGAATGACTTTGGAGGCCAAGGAGAGTTGAGGATTGTGCAGGAAATCATGAGTGGTGATGGTGGATGAGTTGGTGGGGCAAGGGGCATGCCAGGATGCGCTGCCAGAGTAGGAATGGTTAGTGAAGGAGAACAGAAGCAGAGAGACTAGGCTAGCAGCAATGAGCAAAGAGTTGACAGAGGAGAGAGGCCAAATAGGTGGAGGGGTATTAGATATGAAGAATTCCGATCAAAAATGCTGGTCTAGTATTTTGGAAAGAAGGATGGCGAACGTGCCCTCCCGTGACACGCTCAGGATGGAGGAAGAATGAAATGGCGAAGACGGATACAGTCCTGGCGTTATATCAGCCGACGAGATTAATAAAAAAAGAACTGGTTCCCGTCTTTGCCGTCTGGCTAGACTGGTCCCCTGTCGTAGTTCTCGCTTCACTACAATTTCCTCCGCACGGTGACGCCAGGCTTACACCTTTGCCACCAAGCACCCTCATCACCCTGCGCTTTAGCGCAGGTCATATTTATAACGTTTAAAATCACTTTAATTTTCGTCAAATTAACTTGATAACTTAAAACATGTCTATTTAGAAAAGAATTTTGATCAGAACCAATATATTTTGCAATTTATCGCGTTCTAAATGGCGCACTATTTTTCCGTGCAAGGGCACTACATGGCGGCGTAAACCGGCCAGCAACCAATCAGAATGTTCCGATTTTGAGTGACATGTGGTTGGTAAACAATAGCACGTGGGTTTGTTCTGTCAAATTCAAAATGGATGTCATGGATGTACGTAGGATGTACGTGAAGGAAGCCGTTCACACACTGTGGGCTATGGGAAAGTAGCCTATTATTTATCACCTTCTACCGTCTGACGTGCACTTTGGTCCACGAAAAGTGCGAATGTCGTGGAACTGGTCGTTGAAAGGACAACAAAA
>NMRB01002070.1:91402-128770 GCA_002633025.1 Notospermus geniculatus | reverse complement strand
ATTGATATTCGGCAGAGTGGACATTTTAAATTCCCGCTGTGTTCCAAAATTGGTAACATTCACGATGGAAAAACCTTTACGTCAATTACAGGTAATAGAGAGGTTTAGAAATCAAACGATAAACGTAAACTTTACGACAACGTTATTTTTCATACTACACATTAATCAGATTTTATATTGCATTTTCGGTACAAAAATACGTTGTCATTGACGTTTACGTTTATTGTTTGATTTCTAAACCTCCCTAATAGCCTGACTTTGCTCTCGGATAGGGCCTACAGAAACGGTGATGAAGTGTGCTGCTTGCTGGAAATCAACACTTTGAAAAAGTCAGGAACACGCGACTTCAATATTCAGGCGTTTCGGTATCTGCAACATGCAAGGCCCGACGCATAATATTGCAGGCGCGTATTGGCCTGGAATCAGCCAATGGGAAGCGTTGATACAAACATCGCCCAAGGACGATGATTGCCGTCCAATCAACAATCGTCTTCGACTCGGAAGGTTTCGGCAACCTTCGGGCAGCCATTATAAGCACCTCGTCCGTATATAGCGGATTAAGTTCGACCACCATATGGTCGGTGATCAGGTCAGAAGTGATGCGGTTGTAGCATTGCGCAGACTAGAAATAGTTCCCTTATAATTTTTTATTTAAACTGATGTTGTGTTTGCACAAAATGAGTTATTTCGCAATAAATATTTATACAAAAAACGTTTGAGTGGTTAAACTGTGCATTTTGCAACGGTTTTTATTGAAGAATTCGTATGCATTAGGTGACTGTTTCTCCCTCCCCACCTCGATCACGAAAAAACAATGGCCGCCATAGCTTCACCACTAGAGAAGTTCAACGTGCTGTTATAGCGTGACTAACCCTTCATCAGGTAAGGTAACATGCTTCAACTCATTTTTCTATATGTAGCAACATTCACAATGCCTAATTGGTGACTTGGATCATTCAAATAGATAGTTTGAACAGTCTTGTCGAACCGATCTTCATCAAAGTAGTTCACGGAGCAATATGGCGCTGTCCGATATACGTCAGAGTTACGATGTTGGCACGAATCGTTCTCTGACGTTCAGATTGGTCCAATCAAATGCAGATCATCTCTGGTGATGTTTACCCAAGATGGCCGCACTCTCATCGTGTCGCTCAGTCTGTCAGTACACGATTTGAAATGAAAAGTTTTTAGGCCTCGGCCTAGGCCTATACGAAGAAAGGAAACACACGGACAATTTTTGCCTGTTTATTTTCAGAATGGTGGTTCTTACCCACGATACCAGCTCGAGGAAGAACGCACCAAATTATCAGAGCAAGGAGCAGTGTCGAATGTGTTCTGTTGTGCATAAAAAAAGATGGCTGCTATGACGTCCATGATGTCAAAATACGTGGGATGTACGAATGCCGGCACGTCTTTTTCTAGCGATGCAGAATCTGTGTCATTACAGCTTTTTTGTTAGGCCTATTTCGTAACGCAAAAACTTTCCCGCGCACTAGTGGTTGAGGGTGACAGCTTCGAGCGGAGGCCGATACCACTGAATTATACTATTGAGTGTAGCCCAAATGCTTTTACTTCAGATTTGTAGGGCCTACAGCATGCGTGGTGCATTTGCACTGCAAAAGCCAAGTAAAAGCATTTACTGACTTCGAAATCCGAAGTTGACTTCATGATGCAATTTCGACAAGGTTTTCGTGCAATGTTGTCTAAAAGTAAACTTCAAGCAACCCTAGGATAAGGGAACAACACAAGGAATAGTAATATTCAATCAATACTTTGATTTATTTATTAACCACAACGACGGACGATGGGTAACATGCAGTTACATAGGCCCATCTCGAGCTATTAAACTAAGTATACATATTATTTCCCACTATCAAGACTGGAGCCATCAATATGCTATCATATGAAGAGACATAAAGAATGTTGAGCCTTGAGGAGGTATTGTGTCCAAGATATAAACCGCTGGTACAAACTAACAGGTCGTAGAAAGTTTTTTATGCTGGCAATTTGGAAGTAAAAGACAGTCATTGAAACACGCTTCGGGCACCAGGTGCTGCCTGAGTACTGAGTGACCATGTTTGTGGGGGACTGATTTTCATAACACACCCGATAATGCAGCACCACCAATTAACTGACTTATACATTAGGTAGCACATGCATTTTGCCAAACACAAGCTTCAAGTTGGGACTCAACACATCTCGGGACAAGTTCCAGAATTGTCCAGTCTACTTGACATTGATTAAGCCACGGCGACTGCGAAGACTGGCCAAGCACCCCTCAGTAAAAGTGTCCGAAAGTGGCAGCACCTACATTCGTCCTCAGTGTTCAGTTGGCCATACGTAGGCCTATAGACCCACGAAACATTGGCATGATTGGCGCCAATACTGAAGGGTAATCAACAGACGGCGCTGATTGACGAGGGATCCAATCACAAGCCACCATCACAGGTTTAACCGACGCTGCCATAACACACTTTCTGATTGGCTAACATACGGGTACAGAATGTACACTGTTTATTCAAACTCGTGGCAGATTCCAAGCGGAGATTGCCCGAATCCGACAGCTAACGCCATCTAGTAGGAATACTTTGAGGATGGCACTAACTGAAGCAGTTTCAGAGCGCGCGTCAACGTAATGGCTGTGGGAGGAGTTTACAGGCTGCCTGGCAGTGGGTGTCTGAATAGGCCTACCCAATTACAATCTGGTCAGTCTGGACTGAGGGGTGCAAGCTGGTACTTATTCTGAGAGGTGTGAATGTCCCTCAATGTCTTGACTGTTTTTGAATTACATTTTCCTGTAAATAAACAGTGCCAGCCTTGTTTTACACTTGACAAGCTTCAAGTTGGTGACAAGATTTTAATTTTCCCACAACCTGAAGCATGACCATATTACTAACCAACCTCAGTGTAAACAGTGGTTAATATCTACAATACGTATGTACATGCATTTTGAATTCATTCACTTTCTCGCCGGGACAAACCGTCGGGCTATCTTCAACGACAACTTCCAAAACTAGGTACAAGGTTGACACAACACGGACATAAACCAGGTTAACAACAGAACCGAGTCTGAGCTGCCTTTCGTCTCCAAAAAATATAGTAGAAACACTCGATCATCCTGTGGTGGGAAGAGGCAGCAACGCCGTCTTGTCCATCACACATGAAGTGCAGCAGTTGAACAGTCACAAATTGAAGTTATAAGGGCTGAAGGTGGCCAAAGTTTATGCATAAATTTGTATTTGATTTTTTTGAAAGAAAATCGAGTCACAAAAATATATACCGGTAAGCCTTCATTTTAACCATCATTGGTGAAGCATTTTTCAGATG
Organism: Notospermus geniculatus; assembly: GCA_002633025.1. Taxonomy (NCBI): domain Eukaryota; kingdom Metazoa; phylum Nemertea; class Pilidiophora; order Heteronemertea; family Lineidae; genus Notospermus; species Notospermus geniculatus. The sequence continues at coordinate 125,443 of NMRB01002070.1, read as the reverse complement.
GTAATTTTCATAAGGCCGAAGGGTTTTTTGTCAAATCCCCGGTCAAATCCCACAGGAAAGTATCAAGTGTGTCTGATCACAGTGCGAGACACCTCCCCAGAGCTTGGAAGTCGTGGGTATTAATAGCTGCAAGTTGAAGGGCCAAAAAAGGGCAAGTGTTCCACATCAGTATATCACACTGGTATCCAAGGGGCCAGCGTGGATAGTCCAAGTTCCCTGAAATGAGTAGGCAGCCTGCCGCACACTGGCGCTATCTGCTGAGCGAAAAGTCACTCGAGACCGTTTGCTCAGCAGATAGCTCGCGTGTGCGCGTAATTTCGGTGAGTTTTTTGCCTCGCGAGGCAGAAAGCTCACGTGTGCGCATATTTTTCGGTGAGCTATCTGCTGAGCAAACGGTCTCGAATGACTTTTTGCTCAGCAGATAGCTCCAGTGTGCGGCAGGCTTTGGGGAGCTCACTACGGTACAAGAAAGAGCAAGCCAAATCCTAAATCCTGACGTTTCCAGCGGGGTTTCCAGCAGGAACGGACATGAATTTTTAACGGTGCTTACATGGCCACTTTCAGTCCTTCATTGCAAAAGTAAACGAAAATGCCTTTAGAAACATGTGGACAACAAAATGCAAAGGTTGCATCGAGAGGAGAAGAGTTCACAACAACGTGCAACAACCATTTCTGTTATTGTATCGCCATTGTTCACCACGTTGAGGTCAACTCCCAAAAACATTCCCTGCAGTCGCTACGTAAGATATATCTTCAACCTGAGGAAGTTTATACTGGACAAATACTAGAAAGACCAAATCTCACCGACAGGAAATTCAAACTTCAATTTTAGAGTTTTAGAATTCTGGAGATTGACTTCTTGCTTATTATCATTTTGTGTGTCAATTTTGTGCTATTCTGTATCTTCAATTTTAGAGTACATAATTTATTCTTACTTCTGATGAAGTGTGAAGGAGCGAAAGTTGGGGCATACTGTGTTTTGAGTGTATTTCAGAGAAGAACATTCCAAGTACATGTGTAGATCACTTTAACAGCCAGCTGCCATTTTTGAGTTCATTTAAAAACATGACTTCCAGAGAGCAAGTCCCAATTTGATAGTTAGCATCAAATAATACTGGGCAATATTGATGTTATGTATGTGGAACCTGAAGTTCCTGGAGACAAGCTACATCTTGATGGGAGTGCCTTTTCTATTATGTAAAGCCACTGGCACGACCGGGGATCGAACCCGTGACGTCATTGGTGGCAGACTTGGATGTTGCACACCAAGATTTCAGAGCACTTAAAGCGATGTGTCAGCCAAAAAATTTGAATGCAAAAGGGGACGAATCTTTGTTTACAAACACTCATTTCCTGCATTATGATTGGCTGTGAGGGCAATGTTTACAAACATCATCCTTCTGTTTACAAAACGACTGTCGATTGGCTTTAAGACATGAGTATTGAACAGACAGAGGGAGTTGTTCCAATTCCACACCACCTCAAATCTTAACAGGAATACTGCACACGTGGTGTCTCTGAAGTTTATTCACAAGCAATAGGAGCTGTCAGCGAGTTGACCACTAGGTGTCACTAGGGCCCAATTCAATGCATCTAGCGGACCCAGTCATTATCGATCGAGCAGCGATCATAATAGATTTCCTGTACATTTGGTCCGCTAAGACTGTGCTGCCATCTGTTAGCAATATGCGCGGATGACTGCTCCTATTAGATAGTGTAAAGTTGGTGTTATGTATAACGGTGCAAGACTGCTAAACCCCAATTCAGTGCCGATGTGACAGGGATCAAAGTCCCCCTGGAATCAAAGTCCGGTCTTACTGTTCAACGAGGGATTAGAATACATGTATATGGCGAAAGAGACCAAGACCATTCGAAGATAACCATACAATAGCGTGCTGTTGTTTGGCGGACTTTCATTCCTAGGACTTTCTCCTCTGGTACACTTGCCGTATTTTCATGTTTTGATGCTGAACGTCACAGGTTTACGTTAAGAGTGATGTCATGACCCTGTTCTAATGGGAAAATGTGTTTAAACTTGTGTCGTGACAATGACATCCTCCGCACAGGGCACTCTACGTCAGAATGCCATATCTGGGACCGGCCCTAAGTGGTTAGGATCTGAAGTGGTGGCCACACCAAGTTTCCATAAAAGTGGATCACACCAAAAGTGAAACAATCTCGTCCCGGGCATCCTGTTTCCAGATCTGACCATTCGAATTTCCCGTCGTTAAGTTTGGATAAAACACCTGAGGGATGAACTGCTAATTCATCAGTCGCACAAACTGAGGAGACATAGATTTTAGCCAGCGCGCTGCAGGATATGAATACCAGTACAACCTGATTTACTCAATGATCTCTCAGGCAATCTGCAATTCACTTTCAACTCATACATATAGCAATTCAAAAGATGAATCGTCATCAAATCGACTTGATATTTCACACACATACGTACAGACGTATACGTTAACATATAAAAATGGTCTCACAACAATCAAAACTTCTCTTCATGGAAATAAACGGGTGACTTTGAGAGCAAAACAGCCCGATCAACAAAGCATATTCATATCCCATCCACCGCCTAATCTGACACACAACTTTTTTGGGAGGCTGCAAAAACAATCCTCGGCCTCGTTTTGGTCCATGCTCTAGACTGGTCCCCTGCCCTCGCAAGTATGCGACTATAGTGGAGCGTCTCGAGGGAAGGAACCAGGCTCTTGCAATGCTCTAAATTGAATCAGGGATGTCAGTCGTATCACAACTATTGAAAGACAGGAACATGCGAATTCAACATTTTGACGTTTGGTACCTGCAAAGGTGCGACGCATAATATTGAAGCCACGTATACAGGTGTATGCCCTTGAAGCAGCCAATGGGAAGCGCCGATACTTATATCGTCGAGGGATAATACGCGTCATCCAATCAGATGTATCGTTACTGATGATGTTCACCAAGATGGCCGCACCCTCATAAACAGATAGGGCTATTCATTTGAAAATAAAGACACTCTAATTAAGCATGGCGCACACGAGCGACTAAAATGGGGGCGACTACTAGGTCGCATGCGATAATTACCTTTGAGGTCGATCAGTGATGTCATCCGCGACTTCACTGATCTCCCAGTGAAGCATTTGTTGCAAACGAGTAAAAAAAAACTAAAAAAACTAAAAATATGTTCAGTCGCTCCTGTAGTCGCAAGGCTAGTCGCCTAGAAACTCGCTCAAAAAATCGCTCGTGTGCGCCATGCTTTAGAGAGGGAAGTTTCAGTTCAGGCACTCGGGTTTGTCTTTTTCAGAATGGTGGTTCTTACCCACGAAACCATCTACAGGAAGAACTTACCAAATTATCAGAGCAAGGACCAGTGTCGAATGTGTTCTGTTGTGCATAAAAAAAGATGGCTGCTATGACGTCCATTATATCAAAACACGTGAGATGTTCCAATGCCGTCACATTTTTTTTCAGATGATTCGATGAGGAATGTCTGCCGTTATCAATCTTCTATCCTGAAACTGTAGGCCTACAGAAACCCAAAAGTAGTAGGCCTACCCATGGGCAATGGGGATCCTAGCTACGATAGAGGGCAGCACACCGAAACCCCGTCCTATAATGGACGCCTTTTGTGTGGGAAATATCAGGACCGGGATATCAGTTTCATTTCAATAGTTTTTACCACTAGTGACACCTACTGAGGCAGTGGGCAAGGGTCCCCATTGATCAAGTTCGGAGCCAAGGCTTTAAACTTGCATAAAAATACATTGTATACATGTATTGAACTTTCTTCGTTTTGTTGCTCCTTTTTGAGTAAATATCGATTACAAAATATTCAACAATTTTTTTCCTTGATTGTTACATAGAATCTAGTGAACAACCAGAACAAAAGCATATTGTGTTGAAAACCCGCGACTTAATTTTTTCATATACAGGGCCTGCTGAGACAATGGAACGGTTTTTCTTATTAGATCTACAATCGTTTACAAATTTAATTCGAATGTTCCAACCACGATTGGCGATGAGTCTGGCCTGAGCTCAGAGTCTTCGATTTGTTCGTTGGATCTCGTCTTCTGATGTGGTATCTTGAATTACCGGTAACGCTCAGTTAGTAACTGTCATTTGCGAAGTCATTAATTTTGATGGGCACAATTCAATTTTACCTCTGTCAGCTTCAAAACGGCGTTTTGATTTGCAAATTGTGTAATTTATCGTCAGTTCTCGCGAGGCGAGTTGGATGAAAGCGAGGCTGTTTCAAAATGACGGCGGTTCATTGGACAACTGGTTCAACGTGCAGTACGATGATTGGAGGATTTTATTGTTGTACATTACTTGCTTGTATCACACGATTCTGGTCGGATGAGAACCAAAGGCTGGTCGGAATGGTGAACTATATCGAATTAAGTTGCCGAGGATGCGTCGTCCAAACAAGTAACCTGCTTTACAACCTGATTAACGTATCTTTGTACCGGTACTGATTTAACGGTCGTGGTTTTATTGACTTACCAGTAGGCCTACTCGAGTAAAATGGCGGCTGTAGATCTTCATGCAAACAGTATCGACCCAAGGAAAATTTGAATCACATTCAAGATACAAGATAGATACAAGATATTTATCGGCTCCTCAACAAACCGTCAAAAACGTCCATCGGTTTTTAAAACAATGATGGTCAATGATGTAATGGCAACGTCTAACGTCCTGTTCCAACTTCTGTTGTTGATTTGTGTTGTGGTTGACACTAATTGCAAGGTAAGCAATATCAACGGCAAGGTACGGACAGGTACACCCCTTTCCAAACCTATCGCCGATTTCCCTGGCGTCGTCTAAAGCATGGCGCACACCTGGCGTCGTCTAAAGCATGCCGCACACCTGGCGTCGTCTAAAGCATGGCGCACATGCACCTGCGACGAAAATCATGCGACCATCCGACGAGACTGGCGACCACGAAGGCGTCAACCATCGATTTTGCTTGGTGGCGATCAGATCGCTTGCGATATCGCCTGGTGTGCTGCTGGCTAGCGTGGATTCTCAGTTGCAGCTATGATTCTACATCCTTCGGTGACTGTAGGGGCTATCGACTGAACTTGGAGGAGATGGCACAAAATCCATCCATTCTACTCCATTGTCTTCTGTTACAAGGGGTACATGTCAGTGAGTTGACCAATAGGTGTCACTACGGCCCAATTCAATCGGACCCATTCATTCTTGATCGAGCACGAATCACGTGGATTTTCCTGTGTATTGGTCCGCTAGAACTTTGCTGCCATCTTTTGGCAATACGCGCGGCTGACTGCTCCTGTTAAGAGAACATCATGGCTCTAAAAATTTGACACGTAAAGACCAGCATCCTGGAATCCCAAGTGTATTGCTACGTCATAAGACTTGTGCGAGCGTGTAGTCGGAGGGCGCAGCATGTCACAACCCTTTGGTAAAGTGCCACACAACGTACTACAGAGAGATCTGAGGAATGCGGAAGTGAGGAAATAACCCTGGTTACACTACATAAAATCCCCGGGGTTTTGCAGTCACGCCTATGAATTGCCGGACTTCAAGAAACCCGTGTCTGAAAAACACGAGTTTTTGAAACACGGCAAGCTCGCCGTGTTTTTCAAATCCGGATCCCCGTGTTTTCGTTAGTTCTTAGCACGGCTACAGATGGCGCACGGAGATTTTCAACAGGTGTAACCGTAGCTTATACCATTCTACTTTTCCTCACGGTTTTATTCACGCATGCGTGTTAGGCCTAATGATTGAGCCGGTTGTACTTGAAGATGAACGGCAGCAGTGGCGTAATGGTAGTGTATCGGACACGTGTTTGGGAGGCCCCGGGTCCGATACTCGGCTAGATCGCTACTGTGTAGGCCTACTCACAAGAGATGAAAAGGCTGTGCAGAGCATAGACGATACCCGAATTCGCAGATCTGCGCACTTCCGCCGAAATCTCAACCAGAACCTCGATCTGAAACCGGCTGACGTGACGCAATCCATGATTCAGCATAGCGTCTTCGACGTCACTGTCGTGGGGCTCTTTCGTCACGTCATCCAGTTTCAGACCGAGGTTGTGGTTGAGATTTCGGCGGAAGTGCGCAGATCTTTCTCGTTTACGTCAATTTGAGACCCGGTCTATAGCACTGTAAAAGAGGAAGGAGCTCTTTTTCAATTTTCCGGTTGACTTATTTTCCTGTTTTAGTTACCAGTTTTTCTTACACGTCGTACACGTACACGTACACGTACATGTACATGTACATGTATTCATATTTACAGACCAGTGGTGACATAACGGTGTTATGGGGAGATAGAGTATCCCGATATAGTGAAGAGAAAAATATTTTCACAGGGGAAATGGTGGTGGTGCCTATGACAGGTTCAAACTATGGGATAAAAGGCCCGCCGAAAATCAAAGTTTTTCCTATCCCTAATAAACGGAAACAATTACTGCCTTCTGAAGACTGGCGGCTCCATGCGAACGCTTCTGGCCACATCTTCGTGTTTGCCATTGAGCTTTTCGGACAAAATGCACACAGAGAGATGGTAATGGGCGTGCCCAATGTTTGCGCGAATACGAACTACAGCGATCTATTTTGTCGGCTCTTTATGAACGTGTTGACGGCGGATCCTACGGTTTTCCTCACGAAATGGCAACCATATCCTAAGTATGGTAGTTTCTGCTGGAAAAGAGAGATCACCTGTATAGGACGACCGAGGAGATGGTAGGCGCCGAATACAGAGATTACTTGCCACGTTGGGACATATGAATAAAGACTAGCAAATGCTTTTTCTTCAGATTTGTACGGTATTGTCTAGTGCAGTTGTATTGCAAAATTGAAGTAAAAGCATTTACTAGTCTTTATTCAGCCGTATTGAAAATTGAATAAATTTACATAATTTGCATAAAATTCCCAAGTGGTAGAATTCCTCCAAAAATGGCGGCCAATAGGCCTACTGGTCCTACCAAACAAGCCATGACTGCAGCACGCAGGTTGTTAGGATCAGGTACTAGTCTAGCAATATTCTGGATCCTGATTCGGTACTTAGATCGAGATTGAATAACTTATTGATTTTTACTGACAGGCAAATTTCTGAAGAAGACTCGGAGGTAATTGTTCTAAAGCGAGCTGAAATATAACTCGAACTTAATTTTGAGCGATATACCATACTCCATTGTGAACCCCTATCGGGTACCGTAGGGCCTTCATGTTTTTACCAACCTACCACACCAGCCAGTACCTTTTTGAGGTTGGCCCAGCCGCCCTCACCATGCGCGCTAGCTGCACTTCAACCGAATTCTCGGTCGAAAGATAGTTTGTAATTCTGAGATGACATCTGCTGGGCGAGGCGTCTCTAAACGGGCAGCACACCAGCCGAGCTATGAAGGCGATATCCCAAGTGATCAGGGCCGACCGCACAGAAAGTCCGATAGTGCTTTCGGTGCCTATCGGTGGTAGTTAATGGGAAAATGCGTTATAACTAACTGCCGATAGGCGCCGGTAGCACTATCGGACTTTCTGTGCGGTCGGCCCAGATCGCTTGCGATATCGCCCCAACCGCGGCTGATAGGCTGTGCTGCCCATATGGTGTGCTCCCCGCAACAGTGCGGACTTGAATCGATGTACCGATTACTTTAGGTGTTTCGAGAGCTCAAACCGTTGATGAAGGCAACTAGTGTCGGTAGTGTGGAACTACGTGTTTGTTCGAATCAGGAGGAACCCGGAGACTTTGTTTTGAAAAAATCGGACAGGATTACTTCATGCCTGCGGGAGAACTCGCTCAGAGCTCTTAACCACAGTTCCTTGGTTCTTGGTAATCGATTTTTGACGTTGATATCCATGAATAATGTCTGCTATGAAATTGATATTCGGCAGAGTGGACATTTTAAGTTCCCGCTGTGTTCCAAATTTGGTAACATTCACGATGGAAAAACCTTTACGTCAATTACAGGTAGGCCTGAGGGTTGGTTTCGCGCCTTGGAAACCTGCGATCAGTCGGTTTCATGCGCTTGACGGTCGCGAGCAAGTATGAATTGGCCCTAACTGCCTGACTTTGCTCTCGGATAGGGCCTACAAAAAACGGTGAAGTGTGTTGTTTGCTGGAAATTAACACTTTGAAAAAGTCAGGAACACGCGACTTCAATATTCAGGCGTTTCGGTGTCTGCAACATGCAAGGCCCGACGCATGATATTGCAGGCGCGTATTGGCCTGGAATCAGCCAATGGGAAGCGTTGATACAAACATCGCCCAAGGACGATGATTGCCGTCCAATCAAATGCATCAACTCTGGTGGTGTTTACCCAAGATGGCCGCACTCTCATAGTATCGCTCAGTCTGTCAGGACACGATTTGAAATGAAAAGTTTTTAGGCCTCGGCCTAGGCCTATACGAAGAAAGGAAACACACGGACAATTTTTGCCTGTTTATTTTCAGAATGGTGGTTTTTACCCACGATACCAGCTCGAGGAAGAACGCACCAAATTATCAGAGCAAGGAGCAGTGTCGAATGTGTTCTGTTGTGCATAAAAAAAGATGGCTGCTATGACGTCCATGATGTCAAAATACGTGGGATGTACGAATGCCGGCATGTCTTTTTCTAGCGATGCAGAATCTGTGTCATTACAGCTTTTTTGTTAGGCCTATTTCGTAACGCAAAAACTTTCCCGCGCACTAGTGGTTGAGGGTGACAGCTTCGAGCGGAGGCCGATACCACTGAATTATACTATTGAGTGTAGCCCAAATGCTTTTACTTCAGATTTGTAGGGCCTACAGCATGCGTGGTGCATTTGCACTGCAAAAGCCAAGTAAAAGCATTTACTGACTTCGAAATCCGAAGTTGACTTCATGATGCAATTTCGACAAGGTTTTCGTGCAATGTTGTCTAAAAGTAAACTTCAAGCAACCCTAGGATAAGGGAACAACACAAGGAATAGTAATATTCAATCAATACTTTGATTTATTTATTAACCACAACGACGGACGATGGGTAACATGCAGTTACATAGGCCCATCTCGAGCTATTAAACTAAGTATACATATTATTTCCCACTATCAAGACTGGAGCCATCAATATGCTATCATATGAAGAGACATAAAGAATGTTGAGCCTTGAGGAGGTATTGTGTCCAAGATATAAACCGCTGGTACAAACTAACAGGTCGTAGAAAGTTTTTTATGCTGGCAATTTGGAAGTAAAAGACAGTCATTGAAACACGCTTCGGGCACCAGGTGCTGCCTGAGTACTGAGTGACCATGTTTGTGGGGGACTGATTTTCATAACACACCCGATAATGCAGCACCACCAATTAACTGACTTATACATTAGGTAGCACATGCATTTTGCCAAACACAAGCTTCAAGTTGGGACTCAACACATCTCGGGACAAGTTCCAGAATTGTCCAGTCTACTTGACATTGATTAAGCCACGGCGACTGAGAAAACATACTGGCCAAGCACCCCTCAGTAAAAGTGTCCAAAAGTGGCAGCACCTACATTCGTCCTCAGTGTTCAGTTGGCCACTGGCATGATTGGCGCCAATACTGAAGGGTAATCAATAGACGGCGCTGTTTGACGAGGGATCCAATCACAAGCCACCATCACAGGTTTAACCGACGCTGCCATAACACACTTTCTGATTGGCTAACATACGGGTACAGAATGTACACTGTTTATTCAAACTCGTGGCAGATTCCAAGCGGAGATTACCCGAATCCGATAGGAATACTTTGAGGATGGCACTAACTGAAGCAGTTTCAGAGCGCGCGTCAACGTAATGGCTAGCGGTTTGAAACTGCGGGAGGAGTTTACAGGCTGCCTGGCAGTGGGTGTCTGAATAGGCCTACCCAATTACAATCTGGCCAGTCTGGACTGAGGGGTGCAAGCTGGTACTTCTTCTGAGAGGTGTATGTCCCTCAATATCTTGACTTTTTTTTGAATTACATTTTCCTGTAAATAAACAGTGCCAGCCTTGTTTTACACTTGACAAGCTTCAAGTTGGTGACAAGATTTTAATTTTCCCAGAACCTGAAGCATGACCATATTACTAACCAACCTCAGTGTAAACAGTGGTTAATATCTACAATACGTATGTACATGCATTTTGAATTCATTCACTTTCTCGCCGGGACAAACCGTCGGGCTATCTTCAACGACAACTTCCAAAACTAGGTACAAGGTTGATACAACACGGACATAAACCAGGTTAACAACAGAACCAAGTCTGAGCTGCCTTTCGTCTCCAAAAAATATAGTAGAAACACTCGATCATCCTGTGGTGGGAAGAGGCAGCAACGCCGTCTTGTCCATCACACATGAAGTGCAGCAGTTGAACAGTCACAAATTGAAGTTATAAGGGCTGAAGGTGGCCAAAGGTTATGCATAAATTTGTATTTGATTTTTTTTGAAAGAAAATCGAGTCACAAAAATATATACCGGTAAGCCTTCATTTTAACCATCATTGGTGAAGCGTTTTTCAGATGGTAATTTTCATAAGGCCGAAGGGTTTTTTGTCAAATCCCCGGTCAAATCCCACAGGAAAGTATCAAGTGTGTCTGATCACAGTGCGAGACACCTCCCCAGAGCTTGGAAGTCGTGGGTATTAATAGCTGCAAGTTGAAGGGCCAAAAAAGGGCAAGTGTTCCACATCAGTATATCACACTGGTATCCAAGGGGCCAGCGTGGATAGTCCAAGTTCCCTGAAATGAGTAGGCAGCCTGCCGCACACTGGCGCTATCTGCTGAGCGAAAAGTCACTCGAGACCGTTTGCTCAGCAGATAGCTCGCGTGTGCGCGTAATTTCGGTGAGTTTTTTTGCCTCGCGAGGCAGAAAGCTCACGTGTGCGCATATTTTTCGGTGAGCTATCTGCTGAGCAAACGGTCTCGAATGACTTTTTGCTCAGCAGATAGCTCCAGTGTGCGGCAGGCTTTGGGGAGCTCACTACGGTACAAGAAAGAGCAAGCCAAATCCTAAATCCTGACGTTTCCAGCGGGGTTTCCAGCAGGAACGGACATGAATTTTTAACGGTGCTTACATGGCCACTTTCAGTCCTTCATTGCAAAAGTAAACGAAAATGCCTTTAGAAACATGTGGACAACAAAATGCAAAGGTTGCATCGAGAGGAGAAGAGTTCACAACAACGTGCAACAACCATTTCTGTTATTGTATCGCCATTGTTCACCACGTTGAGGTCAACTCCCAAAAACATTCCCTGCAGTCGCTACGTAAGATATATCTTCAACCTGAGGAAGTTTATACTGGACAAATACTAGAAAGACCAAATCTCACCGACAGGAAATTCAAACTTCAATTTTAGAGTTTTAGAATTCTGGAGATTGACTTCTTGCTTATTATCATTTTGTGTGTCAATTTTGTGCTATTCTGTATCTTCAATTTTAGAGTACATAATTTATTCTTACTTCTGATGAAGTGTGAAGGAGCGAAAGTTGGGGCAGACTGTGTTTTGAGTGTATTTCAGAGAAGAACATTCCAAGTACATTGTGTAGATCACTTTAACAGCCAGCTGCCATTTTTGAGTTCATTTAAAGACATGATTTCCAGAGACAGAGAGCAAGTCCCAATTTGATAGTTACTGTCAAATAATACTGGACAATATTGATGTTATGTGAGTTCTTGGAGACAAGCTACATCTTGATGGGAGTGCCTTCTCTAGGCCTATTTTATGTAAAGACACTGGCATGACCGGGGATTGAACCCACCACCTCATTCAGGGGCAGACCATGACCATTCGGGCTATTGTTTGGCAGACTTTCATTCCTAGGACTTTTTCCTCTGGTATACCCGCCGTATTTTCATGTTTTGATGCTGAACGCCACAGGTTTATGTTAAGAGTGATGTCATGACCCTGTTCTAATGGGAAAGTGTGTTTAAACTTGTGTGGTGACAATGACATCCTCAGCGCAGGGCACTCTACGTCAGAATGCCATATCTGGAACCCGGCCCTAAGTGGTAGGATCTGAAGTGGTGGCCACACCAAGTTTCCATAAAAGTGGATCACACCGAAGTGAAACAATCTCGGCCCGGGGATCCTGTTTCCAGATCTGACCATTCGAATTTCCCGTCGTTAAGTTTGGATAAAACACCTGAGGGATGAACTGCTAATTCATCAGTCGCACAAACTGAGGAGACATAGATTTTAGCCAGCGCGCTGCAGGACATGAATACCAGTACAACCTGATTTACTCAATGATCTCTCAGGCAATCTGCAATTCACTTTCAACTCATACATATAGCAATTCAAAAGATGAACAAATTGTTTGAGGTCCATATAACATGTATATACACATTCACGATACACCACAAAGACCAAATACAGGTCCAGGCAAGGTGTAACCAAATTCGACTAAAACCTTCCCCTTTACAATAATGCCCAGAAATTCAGCAGCAAATTCCCCCAATTTTTACAAATTTAATGTGACAATGTGATAATAAAATCGCATTAACCAATGAGTGAATATCCAACAACTAGTCGCTACTGACCTCTCTATGTACACTGCCAACTTCAGGGCGAACGAGCTACTGTGTACCAGTGAAGGTCATACGTCAATACCACCTGAAGTTTTCCTGTATCATTTCACAACTCGACCTCTGATATGGCGACAACATGTGCTAACCTGTCAAGGTATGGTGCATCTTCTAACACATGCTAGTTATTTGCAACTTCGAATATCCACCCTTGAAAACACGAGAGCATTTTGCAAGAAACAGACCCCAGATTTTCAAAGACTACATGTTGCCATAAAGGAATCAAACATAAAGGTTCAACTTACAAAGTTAGCATTTTATAAATATGGACAGTCTCCCTTTTAAAGCTTTAAACAAATTTTGATTCAGACACTTTCATATGATAGGCAAGATCCTTCTACATGTTTAGTGCAAATTTTGTTTAATTCTGACTAGTTGATCTTATGATACTAGATTCATGTACCCCAACACCAATAAAAGGGTTGAAGCTCCTGCCTATTACGTAAAGCCAAAATTCAGGCAGTGAGAGACATCTGGTGGCAACGCATGAAGTATGTCCCTCACTTACTACATCGTTCACAGTTAAACCTTTATGTTTGATTCCTGATGTTGCTGAGGATTGGAAACCATGTAAACAGAAACTCAGCCCATCAGGGGGAGTGCAGTTGATTGAAATAACACCTCTAATCTATACTCCGCTGTACTTGGTAGTACAGAAGACAAGTGAGTTATTTCAGTTGACATGTTCCTACTTTTCGCAATCAGAGATACAGTGGAACCTCTTTATCAAGAACACCCTTCAGATTGAGGGATGCTTTCTTTTACTGAGAGGTGTCCTGATTACAAAGGCCAACATGAATAGAACTGACCAATTTGGTAGCCTACTGAACTTCAGTGTCCTTAAAAGAGAGGTGTCCTCCTGGCAGAGGTGTCCCTTTAGAGAGGTTCCACTGTTTCCTTCAGCCACTGGAGGCGGAGCAGTCCATACTTTCCAGGGTCAACTTATGAAAAACAACCTGAGCTGCCCAATTCAGAACACTCGTATCAAGCAGGGGTGAGCACAACATTATCAAATTTATTTACATGTAGTATTTATGTAACGACCAAGTAATCCCTGCTCCCTGGAGTTGTAAATTATCAAATGGTAACATGATCTATAGTGGGAATTCAAAGTTACATAAAACACACTGATATATTTGCTTGGACCAGTTTATCATGTTTTACAATTCCCTAACACTGTTTACGTTTATACTGACCACAAGTTCACAAATCTAAAATCATTTGTAAATTAATCTAAAAAGTTTTTTTTAACAGTAAATAAATAGCTTCATTAAAAAGAACAAAGTTGGTAGAAAACAATGAAAGTATTATTAGTAAGCTAAAAAGAGGTGTCCTTGGCCTAGTGTAGAGCAACGAGATAGAGGTGTATTTGAACTACTCAAAACTGGGACGCTTTTTCTTTCAACACCGTATTTCATATTCCTTTAAAATTTCATCAGTGTTCTTTGCTTAGCAAACCCGCCAGACGAACGGGAAGAATTCTTTGACCTGCCCGTGTATTAAAATTCCCCAAGAAAGTAGGCATCAAGACCCCTGTAATGCACAACAGTTTAAAGTGGCATTTCCATCCGTGGGGCATAAACCCCAACATGCTGTCAGGGCTGATGCATTCTGTTGAGTTACTGGTGTGGCATGTTTAAAAGTGCGGTCAGAAACCGAAGGATTCACTCCTCAACCCCAAAAACCCACATCCTATGGTATTGATTGAAAAATATTTGAAGAAATGTTATTCCTATGAACCATCTGAAGAATGTTTCCTCGAATTCTTTCCACTAACAGATGATGCTGTCTGCTCAAACTTGGAGGAGATGGATTGAAAAATAAGACTAAAGCCTAGTTTATACTTCGACGCAAGACCATCGGCGTCCGACGCCCGATCAAATCTGGACGCTGACTTCGCGGAATTGATTCATAGTCCAGCGTACTTTAGCGACGGCGACCCGTTATGAAACGACTCCAGTAATAACAGCCTCGCGATCGGACGCCGACCAAATCGTACGATGAGGTCGGCGTCGAACGCAAGAATGCGCGTCGGTCGCCGGCGATGGTCGTGCGTCGAAGTATAAACTAGGCTTTAGTCACCACCGTCAACAGGTCATAGAAACCAGTGGACTCTACCAGCCTTGAGGTCAGAGTTCACAACTGAAATCAAAACATGGTTTCCCAGAGAAATCGACTATAGAAATAGTTCACATCGTATCATGAAACAACTTGTTTTCATACCCGCACGTGTACATTTATATACATTTACATTGATATATTCAAATCTGCTGAAACACTAAACGTTTCTCCAGTCACAAAATACATGAACAAGGACAACCAACTCTTTAATCTGGAACCTTCCTTTATGTAAATGACGTCGAGTCTGTATAAAAGGGGATCGACAGAGGTGTCCACATTACAGAGGGCAGCACTGAATAGAAACAGCCATTTCCGGACTGATTGTTGGCGTCCTTAATGGTGAGGTGTCTATCTCTCCTGGCCGAGGTGTTTGCTAAGGAAAATTCCACTGTACGAATTTAACAGCACTGGGCAAGGTCAATCTTTCACTAACATTAAACATTAGCCACATGATTTTAGGATTTACGGTAGTTGGCATTTAAAAATTTGCCATCATGATCTAGGTTGCAGGTGCAATGCAACATTGCCAAAACCAAAATAACACATGCAACTGCAAGTTAAAGGGTGGCAAAGCTACACGCACAAGTGCAAATTTTCCTGCCTTCTTAATATTAAGAACACACTACGAAAAGGATCAGTTTTTTTAACCCTGAGTTTTCTAATAATTCAAATGCCAATTCAAAGATTCACCTAAAAAACCTGTGATACTTAAGTCATGTCATGATTTTTGTATACATAGATCTGCCGAGTCGATTTCAGAGGGAAAATATACTTCCCTCATCCAGAAACTAGGCACATTAGGCACAGAATATCAGGAGCTGCAGACTTGAAAAGTTGCAAGTCACACATGACAGTTTTTGGTGATCATGATATGGTATTAGGTATGAAAATTGGAAAGAATTTTATCTTCTGCATTCTGCACAAAAGCTCAAACTTGCAAACGAAAGAAACGCAAAAAACGCCCGACCACCACCGTAAGCAATACCTTGCTGCCTGAATTTTAGTGTCACGTAAACAGAGTTGCAGATTGAGCATATGACAGGGGGGATGACGCTGAATCATTGTCTTTCACTCAGATCATCATCGACCTTGTAACATAGCATACGTGAAAATCGACTGTTTGGTAATTTGCCTCAGTGTCTGCTAGTCCTCACATGCTGCCTTCCAAATCATTCACTTGCCCGCTGAGTTGTGAGTTTGTAAATCTGCCCATGTTCGTTACTGAATAACATTGTGACTGAGATAATTGCTCGCCACAGCCGTGGCAGCGAAGGCAAACTGAGCCGAAAAAGGTTACCAGGCAACTTTTCAAGCTCTGCAATAACAATTTCAAGGCAATTTTCAAAACTGCATTTTGATTTCACCACCAGGCCTTATCTAAGATCCCCGAGTCGATCATTAATTTGAGGCAGTTTGAGATGTAGATTTTTGATGAAGAAGCTTTAGGTCAGGTAGCACAGGTAGTCAACAGGTTGCATGAATAAAGTCTAATACATGTTAATGCTTTTACTCCAGTTTTGTATACAGGCATGACAGGTCCTCCTATGCATTTGTACAGTGGAAGTAAAAGCATTTGCTTGTTTTGACTGTACTACCCATTGTTAGGCATACAAAATGTAAACAAAGTTCACTAGATTTTCACTGTACAAAGTTGGAACTGTATTATATTCAATAGAGGTTTTGTTACCGAACAACACCACGAATGCCGGTTTTAAGAAGAGAGATAAAACATGCTCCCAGTCCCAGACCCTGGTTAGACAACAGCTACAGGTGTAAAAGTTAAAGTTTGGGTTTAGAGTCTGATGTCAACAACGGTAGGTGTCATCCGACTTTACCGGTACACTTTAACCCCAGTCTATCCTGAAACCTTTCAGTAGAACTCAGATGAGCTGCTCATCTGAGCATTTCCGACTGGTACCCATTTACACCTGGGTGGACAGACTTGCCCAAAGTCTCACACCACAGTGGGATTCGAACCCGGGACCCTCTGACCGCTAGTCGGAGACCCCAACCACTACATCACCGTGACCACCTTTCTGGAGACTTCTTACTACATTGTACGACTTGGATCGTTTTTATCTCTCCTCTTTCTAACAACAATACATGTATACCAATCACTTGAACATGATAATGTTTGTTTCTAAAATCAATGAGGTTTACTCTGCATGATCATGGCAAGCACACTTGCTATGATATCTTACAGCACATTATTAGTAACATCCCCTCCCCACAGAGGACTGGCATGACATTAGTAACATCCCCTCCCCACAGAGGACTGGCATGACATTAGTAACATCCCCTCCCCACAGAGGACTGGGATGACATTAGTAACATCCCCTCCCCACAGAGGACTGGGATGACATTAGTAACACCCCTCCCCACAGAGGACTGGGATGACATGAGAGGCCAAGCTTCGTAATTTTACTGCTAACAGAAACACAGCCACCATTTGGCTACCTCTGATGAAAAAAGAGAAATTAAAGTTTGGGTTTATAGTCAGTTTGATATCAACAACGGTAGAGGTGTCATCCAACTTTACACTTATCCCGGTCTGTCCTGAAACCTTTCAGTACAACTCAGATGAGCTGCTCATTCAACGCTACACTCTGAGCATTTCCGACCGGTACCCATTTATACATCGGCAGAGACTTGCCCAGTCTCACACCACAGTGGGATTTGAACCTGGGACCCTCTGACCACTAGCCGGAGACCCGAACCACTACACCAACGTGTCTCCAATGAAGGCAGGTTTCTCCGGGCACTCCAGTTTCCTCCTGCTGTTCATAAAATTTTGCCCAATATTGCTAGTAGAGCTAGTAATACCATATTTAGCACTCAGCGCTTGAATCAATATTTTTACAGGTTGTCATTGTAGTAAATATTCAGCCGATTTATTTGCTGGTGCCCTCATGCCTGATCCCAGTCCAACATTTATCTGAGGTCTTGCATTTTACATGTAGGCCTATGTGACCGAACAAATAATCCCAAAGTGCTTCTCACTGGCACTCGAACCTTAACAAGTGCACACAATGTATGATATGTGTACATGAAGTTTGACCAAGGTTCAATACATGGTGAACTACACTTCTCTATAGAAAAACATAGATTCCTGAAAGTTTTTATTCAACATACTCCTGATAGTTCACAGGAACTTTTCGGGATTTCCACACAAAATTCGCAACTGCTAGTTCAAGCAGCAGTCATTGTCCGGACCTCCTAGTACTGTACACTTGTTTCTCCTGAGGGGCGGAGTGCCCTGACTGCTGCTGTCCGCCAGAATCCGCCAAGATTTCACCAGATGCGCTGTCGATTCATCAGCACCAATACAACACATCGGAAAAATAACACCTCCACGAAAAGCAGTAAATGCGTCACCCATCACGCACTTTGGTTTCAACTGCTGCAGAAATTTTGAAGTCAAAACCCGCAAGACCTCGCCACTTTCGTTCCAAAGTTATGCACCGCCGTCAATCCAAGAACACCGTACGACCATCTCAATCTAGATACTCGTAATATTCAGTATATAATAAAGGACATTACAGGTAAGAAGTCTAAATGAGGCATTCCAGTCCACACTCACTGCAAAGTAAAACTGCCATGGAATTTCAGGGAGCAATTTTGATGTGCTGTACTTGACTTGAATCGTATTTGCCCAGCATTCCGATAGTCAGAGCATAAAATCTACCTGAGTGAGTGAAAAGTCTGCACTAACGCGCACTTTCTCCTGAACTGTCCATATCAGACTCGTTCAGCCTCATTCATAAAACAAGGCCCCTTACAAGCCTCGCGAGTCATTAAACAAGGCCCTTTACAAGCCTCGCGAGTCATTTTTTACTCCATTCCAATCCAGATTGCCTATATACATCACTTTTTTACACCCACTGTTTTGTCTATATTTCACAATCAGTTAGTCACTTTTATTTTAAACAAGTCTACATGCTCGATTCCTTAATCGGCGAGGAGCCTGGGTTTGTTGGTAGAACAACGACCATAGGTGTCTCTGAGGTAGGTTCAGAGGTCAGAGAGGTCTTGCGTAATGTCTGTAAACGTTCCTCAACGCATCCGGCGGACAACCTGGCCTCTGCATCATGATCCCAGCACTCCTCTATCGTATCACAAAATATCTCAAAACCCTGAAAGGAGAGATTAGATGTTACTCCAAATGATTCACGTGCCAAGATTTTCTCAAGACGATACATGTACCTGGACTATCTCAATTCAAAAATGTTCACAAACATGCACTCTGAAAACAAGTCAACACTGAGTATGGTGTATAATATGTAGGATTATTGTCGATAAAGGTACCGGTACTCACAGGATTCTGAAGCCAGAGTTCTTTAATCTGTGGCCGCATTTTCTTTTGTACCACTGCCTCCTGCATGTCCTCGAGTGTCGGGTGTTGGCCGACTTCCTCCTCGAATGGAAGCCGATACTCTGGTATTGGGCCTAGAATTCAGAGAGAGACGGACATGTAAAGACTTGATCCAGGTCTGACTGTCCTTCAACTATAAGATCACTGATGCACGGTGCGAATGCTAGGACATGAATTTGTGATAACATCCACTTACCATCCGCAATAGTACATCTTGAAGCCATTTCCCACAAAACTAACCCACATGCATACATGTCTATCCGCAAAAATGCATCTCGGTTGAAGTTGATGGCACCCTCTAAAACTTCTGGAGCCATGTACCGCCGAGTGCCAACCTGAAACGAACAACAGAAAGTAATTTTCTCTGTTTTTTGCAGTGGCATTTACAAATGCTAGTTTGACCTTCTACTCAGTACTGAGAAAAATCGTCAAGATGGTTCGTAGTTTAAGTCCACAGTTATGACCATTCTGCTACAGAATTGTGATCCGTACTTACTTGGCCATGCGTATCTCCTGGCCCCTTACAGGGGTCAAACTTGAGAGCTAATCCAAAATCTGCTATACAAGCAGTTAGATCAGCCTTGACTAGCACATTTTTGCTCTTAAAGTCCCGATGTGCTACAGCTGGTTTGTGTTGAGAGATTTTCCCACTCGGAATATCCTCATGCAAATATGCGAGTCCCCGAGCCATCGATTCAGCCATGATTATCAGCTGACTCCAACTCAGTAAGTTACCCTTTAGGAAGTCATACACAGACCCGTGCTCATGAAATTCTGTGATCAGCCAGAGTTCCATGTTTAGATTATCTCCTCGTCTTTCCGTGGCGATGAACCTCAGCATATTGTCATGATTCATCTGCGGCAAGTTGAAAATGTCCTGTTCCGTCATCCACGAAAGTTTATCCTGCAGCGGAAATATTTTGACAGCCACTGTCTCTGTTTGGAGCTGCGCCTTCCAAACGGCACCAAAGCGCCCCCTAGCCTTTATTTCCAGAAGCTGGAGTGGGCGCAGACCCATTGATGGGGTGGGAGGTGGCAGCGGTGTGCAGGTAGGATCCGCAGTAGGTACAGTCTCATGATAGGCAAGCTTATGCCTGCGCCACATCCAGAAAGTAATTCCAATCACGAGTGCGAATCCCATGATCGGAACGAGCGAGTACATCAGAGCTCGGAAGAGCTGGCCATCATTGCTGTAGATGGTGGGCAGGTCTTCTGAAACGGTGAGAACAAAACTCAATGAAAAACTGAATGCAAGATTTAAGATGTCAGTTCAGGTTACAGTCACATAGAATGCTGACGAGTTTCCATTCTAGTTATTTTTATAACACAGAACTATTTTAGAAAAAAAATTCATCTCTACTTTACTGCCACGTTACATAGGTAGGCCTATCAGCAAATCAGGCCCGAGGACGATTTGAAATGGTAGAGCTGGTAGTACCCCCAAGTATTGCAAAGCCTGATACACCTGTCCTGACTTGAGGGAAGGAGAGCTGGCAAATGGGATACATAGTGACAATACTTCCTTCCTCTCCAAAAACTCGCTGACCGAGTATTGTCCATGATTTGCACACCCCTATAAACACAGCCAAGGCATAAATACAAAGGGTAAATGAAATAGCAGTTTTACCTCCAGTTGGTTTTGGAGTAGGCGGAACTGGGATGAACGTGTAATTTGAATTACAATAATCCCCTTCGCAGCAGCAAAAGAACGTGCTGGTTGAGCCTTGTGTCCCCTTGTGAACACAGTCTTTCTTCATCTGACAATCTGGCTTGTTCATCCAGCAGCCCTTCTTCTGTAGTTTATAGACGTTTGACACATTCTGCCAGAGGGCGTAGCAGAATGTGGGCCGTTCTGGGTCCACCTCTTTCTCATCATTGCAGGGCCTCACTGTGATGTTACACTGGTTCTCACTCTCGCAGAGGTTGTGGTCGTAGTACTCACATATTGTGTGGTTCCTACCCACCACTTCTGGAGAAAAAAAATAAAATAGTCTCATCAAAGTCTGGGATCTCAAATCATATATGATAAAGTCTGGCAATATCTATCTTTGACCTAATGGAATGCGGAAGCTAGGAAATTGATCGTTGGATTTTCCACGGACCTTTAATCACACGCGGCTATTGAATGACCGGTGGACAACGCGGACAATCGAGGAACGACCACAAGTGATCGACAGGCATGATTATAAACCGCAAAGCTCTGTCACATTACATGACTTCCGCATTCCATTAGGTCGAAGATAGATGTTGCCAGACTTTATATGACAGAGTGACTGGTGCGCGCAGTTGCCTCCATCTCCAATAATTATTCAGTGATTGTTAGGCTAATGTTGTTACCGGTAGGCCGCATAGGCCCATCGCATCGCACTGGTACATCACTCTCGTACACTGTATGTGTTGACAGGTGACTGTACGCATGGTAAAAACTCGACAGTGGAGAAGACTGATGTCATCTATCATCAGGCATGTGATGTAATGTGCATTAATAAGCGATTTATTTCGTAGTTACCCGGTCTCTCAATCTTATTATAGTTGAAGTCAACCTAACTTCAACAAAGGCAAAATGCCAGGCCTGTGCAACAGACACCATAAAGTGAACACAATGATTAAACCACAAACCACAGTATTTACCAGTTGACTGAGCACAACCTTGAATTTGCAAAAGCATCACGGAAAGTGAACCAAGTTATACCCTAACATAATTAGGTAACTGTGACATGGATTATTTACCACTGACATGTGTACGTTTTCAAGCTTTGTAATTGTATTCTGCCCTTGTTGAAGTTAGGTTGACTTTGACTGCACACACACAATGCACTCACTCTCAGAGGTCACTCGGTATAAAACAGAACCACGGGGGCGTGGGCGTACATTTCATGATTTACACACAGCGAAGCACGCAAACCAGGTCGTTTTCAACGTCATTTTGCACAATAACCTTTGCCATCTAACAATGCAGACACAACCGAAAAATTGTTTATAGGCCCAGGCCTAATCATTCTTCTTCTGTTGTCAAATATCCACACTGGCCATGCTGGCACTGGCACCAGAATCTGATCTGCACACAATAGGCCTAGCCTCGCTATGAATGTGACAATGATTTTAGGCCTAGGCCTAAAGTCTTTTGATGGTGTTCATCGAAGTGCAGCCACTGTTTATCAAAGCTTGACCTCTGACCACGCTTGGGCTCTGGGTAGGAGGCCTATGAGCAGTTGTAACTACGAAATCGCTCATTGCACAGGTGATCCCCTGCTCTGCATGCAGCTGGGATGCACACCACGGGATGTGCATCATGTGCATGTGTTGTGTACATTTCTAGCTCATAAGCTGGCCTGTTTTGGACGTTCAAACCACATTGCAAATGTGCAGATCGCGTACTTTACAGCATGCAGATGAAAAAAGGACTCTTAACGTACCCAGGGATTTCAGCAAGCACACACACAGGAGCAATGTCCATCCTATTTTTGATAACATTTCTCTGCGAATTTACGGCACGCCAAAGAAAAGCGACGCCACGAAGGCTCCAACTTTCAAGAATTTTTCTTCGCAAAAAGTGGTTAATTTTACACGTCTTTACATCGATAACACGCCAATAAATGGCATGTACTAAATACTGAGGTCAGGTATGTTCCATCTAAACCTCCACTGATCACATTTTTGCCATAAAAAAGGAATAATTGTCAAGTGGCAGAAAC
Organism: Notospermus geniculatus; assembly: GCA_002633025.1. Lineage (NCBI taxonomy): Eukaryota > Metazoa > Nemertea > Pilidiophora > Heteronemertea > Lineidae > Notospermus > Notospermus geniculatus. The sequence continues at coordinate 102,741 of NMRB01002070.1, read as the reverse complement.
TGAATTAGCACAGGACACAACACTGCAGAACACAGCCTACATTTGCACTAACATGGCTGACTTATAAACAACATTGCCCGGATGTAGCACTAATTGTCTTTAGGGGTTTGTTACCTCATCTCTGATTGGCTACTACCGGAATACCCAAATGAAAGCATCACCCTAAATTTTTCACAATATACAGTTTCTTGAATGTTCACCATATTTTTCTTAGACTATTGATTGTATTGAGGATGCTGACTAGAAATATGTAAACTGACATAAGTCCTAAAGCATGAAATATCTTAGAAATTTGCTGACCCACATTTCTATAAGGAGCCAATCAAAATGTGCTTGAGAAAATTTGAGGTCATGGCCAAAGATGATTGGCAGTATTTACCCCATCTAGATTATCCGCCAGCCTCCCTCTGCGCACTGTTTATTACTTCATTAGAAAACCTAATAGCGACGATAGCATGCGTGTTTATATCAAAATACACATCAAAAGTTATGTGAATATTGTATAGAGTAAATTATAAAACTCGATTACTTCATGTATGAAATTTGAGGTGCCACTTAAATCCAATTCTTTGAGGGAGGAAGACAGATAGTCAGAAGAGCATACTGACTGGGGTGGGGAATTTCTCATTAGAATTCCGCCAGTAATTCTGATTGGTTTTCACTCACGTCATTCGCCAGCTTTTTTTAGCCGACGCTCGTGATTGGTCAAAAATGACAAAGTTGCCTATTTTTAGAGGAAGGTATTGCACCATAAAGTGTGTAATTGCTGACATCCAAGTAGCAACACATCAGTGGTAGATTGGAAGGGGTGTAAAGCGAACGTGTTGGAATAAACAGGTAAATTTCACCGTATTTCGCGATTTTTTCGCAATTTTGCAATGCACCAAGATGCATTTTGTGGGCCATTTTGTCAAGTGCATGTTTCATTTCAAGACGACATATGGTGAAATAGGCCTAAATATGAACATTTTAGGCAGGCCTACTTGTTTGTTTCCGGTACACCGGTAGTTCAATCATAAGGAAATACATTGTTGCACCGTCATCAAAAATATTGATACTAGAGGGTGTTAGGTTAGCCATGGCAAACGTAAACGCAAACGATGATGACATAACACTAGTAGGCCTATTGAAAATCAGGCCCATCTTTAATAAAGTTCCAATGTGGTAGGCCTACATTTTAGAATTGTGAAGTTGATGGCAATGAAGTTATGGCAGAGTGGGGAGAATACACCGATTTCACAACTTGCAGCGATCACAGCGCCCCTAGTAGCAGTATATAACGGCCACTTCCGGTTTACCTCGCCTTCAGGTGTAATTCCAAGGAGCGAGGTTGATTTTCAAGCTCACCACCAGGAGTGAAGTAAATATTTCCTAGATCGAGGTTACCTCACTCCTGGTGGTGAGGTTGAAAACTAACCTCGCGCCTAGGAATTACACCGGAAATGGCTGGCCAAAGTAGGGGCGCTGTGATCACTTTGAGTTGTGAAATCGGTGTATTAGAATAAAATTCGTCATTTTAGTGTCACGAGGCCTGTTTTAGCGTTTAGAATAGTGTAGTGGAAACATTCATTGGCGCCTGCCACTTGAGGTAGCGGGTTTGATTGTTGGTTGAGAGCTATCTTCCTGGTTTCCTCCTACATTTATGCATGAAATCAATAATGAGCGAAAATACAGCTCATGGATCCTTGATTCAAGAAGTATCAGAAATATTGAATTTCAATATTTCTGATCATAAAAGAGACTACCCACACATCACTAGTCTCATACAAGTCAGCGTAAGAATATGGTCCTTGTAGCCTACCATTTACCAGAAGAGTATTGGCCTATGTCTCCATTGCCGTCTGTCAATTTTTTGAACTACGCCTATCATTGTGTATCGTTCCTTTCAGTGAGATAGGGGCCAGCCCCCCAGCAGTGCAACCAGTCACTTGACGAGCAGCGCCATTTTGTCAGAAGACGAAACTTCTTTTGAAGTAGCGATTCACGAATTTTTATGCACGAACGAATTTGAACTACTTGAACCAAGATGCAACGAATTCGATTCCGCGATAAAGTCCGGGCTGTCCAGTGGTCACAGCCAAAGACTCTCGATGAACTCGTCAGACAGCTTGACATCCCAGAGTGCATTGCAGGGGCCAGGTCCAAGCCCCTGCAGTGGACAACAGCTGGTGAATTGGATGAATGGCCTTTTTGACACATGTGAGTATGTGACATGTTAACTCATCAACCCCAGATTGAGCAGACAACATCTTCTCTGGTGACATTTTCTAAAATCCTCGGGAATGAATTGGAAACAATTTTAAGAAACGTTCTTCAGATGGTTGATATGAACAACCTTTCTTCAAATATTTTTCCAATACGTATACCATAGGATGAGAAAAAACTTTTGACTTGGCTCTCCCATCTAGTACCTGTGGGGTACACAACAGTATATTGCAAGAGCATGATCTTAAGATGGGCCTCTGTTTCCGTTTTTAGGTGGTCCAGAAGACACTTTGTGGTCGGAGGACATCAAGGTGGCTTCTGATATAACCCACATTGCAACTATTGATCCAGCCGATTTGGACCTATTGGCAGCCTTACCATCCGAAGGTGATTGTCCCGACATCACTGAACAGTCACCAACCAGCATCGATGGAGATTTCTTTGATGGAAGTTTCATGGAAATCTTCACCGACTTGAATGATATCATCAAAATGGTAAGTGTGTCACCTTACTTCAGAACATGCTGATGCAATCACGCGTCAATACCAGTGACTTTTCAAACTGCCAGTAATGGCTTTAGACAATATCATACTTGACAAGTTGTTAGCCCCAACCATACGACCATACCGTAAGGTGGTGGCTTCGCTTCACAATGCTGCGGCCTTAGGATGGAAGATAGTCCAGTCAAATTGCAGGTCCGCATACCCAAAATGTGCTGCTCACTTAAGAGATTTCTCATGCAAAGTGCCTTTCAATGGGCAACTCTGGAAAACAATGGAGAGTCGTTTCTCATGGGAAATTTTACTGCCGTTAGAGGCCACCTGTTAGAGGTCCTAGAATATCACAAAATTTGACGTCACAGACGTAAGCCACAGCCTCCACATCATTATGGATGATGTCATGCCATGCATTTCTTCTCTGTGACGTCAAATTTCATGACGTCCTAGGACCGCTAACTGATGGTGGCCTCTAATGGCAATAAAGTCTCACATTGCTCTTGGCGTAAGCCATGAGGAAATCGCCACTGGTGATTTGCCCATTGAGAGCCAACTCATTTAAGAAAACTCAAGTGGAATAGCACCTCTAGGAATATTTGGGAGTAATTCTCCTAATGTTTGGTCAGTGTTTACCATTACCAGTACTGAACGAATTTTACAAACTATCTTCCTCTTTTTCCAGGCTGAACCAGAAGTTGCGGTGGAACCAGTCATAGAACTGGATCCGACCATTCAAGAGAACACCATCTCGACATCCACCTCCAAGAGGGGGAGGAAGAGGAAATCAACTGCAGCTGCTGCTCCATCCAGTGAGACCACCCCCGCTGGAGATGATCATCACTACAGCTCTAAAAAATCAAAGTCTGATCACACCACGGTTTTCCCCGGTACGTCCACGGAGGAAGAGGCAAAGGTTGACGAGGGAGAACCTTGCGAGGATGAGCCGACCTCCCCTAAAGACAGAAGGAGGCAGAAATATGCGGAAAGGAGGCGCAAGAACAACATCGCGTCACGGAAATCCCGCCAGGCACGCAAGACGAAAAACAGCGCCCTGGAGCAGCAGGCGGAAGATCTTGAAGAGGAAAACGAGGCGCTGCGTGTCAAGATCGCAGAGGCTGAAGCCCTGACTAAGGAGCTGAAGGAGCTCTTAGTAACGCAGTTAGCAGGCGTTAAGAAGTAATTCTGTTAATGTTGCCATGGTTACTGCATATGTTGCTATGGTGATTTGGAAGGCCATGATTCACCATGGTAACGTAGGTTATATCCATGGCTTCTGTTGGGGTGTTACCATGGCAATGTATAGGACCAGCATTGCCATGGTAACCAGACAACTTTCACTATGTACACATTACATATTGAATTGCAATCAATTGAATCAACTGAATTGCAATCATTTTTATGATGGCAGACTACATTACCTCAACCTTGTCCCCAATGTCACATGAGCTTTGCTCCATTATGTTAATGTTGTGATTTTGGGGAGTGAGGTTGAGGTCTGCTATTAGTATTTGTTGGGAATTTTGTAAAAACTGACGTAGCATTATTGTGACATGTGATATAGATAAGGCTCATGCCCCTAGGGGGCAGAAACGTCAGGCGCGGATCCAGAGGGGGGCATCCCAGGTGCACGCCTCCCCTTTTGGCCAACAAATCTATAAAATCGGCTGCGAAATTCTAGAATTTGGAAGAAATCATTGAAATTCACTGCAAATTTCAATGTTCCTAGCACAGGGCGCCCCCACTTTTCCCACATCCTGGATCCGCCCCTGATCATATACGGTACCTCATTAGCTTGTCATTCTTCATACTTTATATGTCTTGAGGACTGGACTCATTGCACTGGTTTTGTGTGAAACTGAGCAAAAAACCACTGGAATAGGTCCAGGCCTTCATAACCATCCTCCCACCACGGGTTTTTTTATCTCGCTACTCTCCATCCACTCGCATGAATGTGAGTGTACATGAAGAGGAGCCCAATCCATGCTGTGGGAGGATGTCATAACGGGCATTTAAACTGTACATGTACACAGTCTGTGAACTGCACACAGACAAAAACCATTCTAAGCCTACTTGGTTGTCATCATTGTCAATGATTGCACTTTTTATGAACTCTGTCATGTCACCAATTCACAGAACGCATCCTTTATTGGTGTATATATGTGTATTATCTCTTCATTGTTTTTATCCTAGTTGGACTTTGACTGGCTCATTGTTATCTTTGCCATCTTTCATTTGCGTATGGAAAACGTCATAAGACTTCGTCATGTTAGTGCCCAATCTACGTAATGTGAACCAATTTTACCAATGACCAACTAACCCTATTTTGATAATCACAAACCATAGAATTATCTATTGATTATGAGTGTCATCATAGTGCATGACTGGTTAGAGATTACCAAATTATTTTCTAAATGATCTGTCCAAAATGGTACCTATATCTGTCCATATATGGATTGGAAAAGTGCGGTCAACAGTCAGTTAAAACAGAAGTCCTTTTAGTTATTGAGTGTATCTGTGTAGAAAACTTTTTTCGTACAATAGTAATATGCAAGTTCATGTCATGTTGGGTAACTTTTACTATACCGGTGTGTAAATTGTGTTTTAGAAGATGGCAGTGGTAAGTCTATTGCTTTCAGTTGTTACATTATGAATTTCACCAGGCTTAAAGGAGTTAGACGCCGAAGTTGTAAACAAGCTGGTTTGTTTACAAATATGGTCGGCAAACTAGTTTTATTCCTTCGTGCAGGTGGCAGCACCCGTGATCGTTAGACTGGTTCCCGGTCCGATGCAACTCACTCACGATATTCACGTCAGTACATATCACCGACAATAGGTGGCAGCACCGCAGGCGTCCTTGGATACAGAACCAGTGAGTGAGTGTTTACAACTTCGGCGTCTAACTCCTTTAACGTCCTGAAGTTGTCGGTGGTTTGAAAAACTCAGGCAGAGCTCTAATGTATTCAGATAGAGTATAGAACATTTTAAACAACACTAACATTGGAGAATGTGAGCATTTCTGAATTGAATACGGTGTGGCTTTAAATAAAGTTAATGGCTTTTTCGTTAATTCCATGTTTCATTGTAAATACACAACAATCTCAAGCACTTCACATTTCATATTAGAGCATTTTGACTTTTAAGTTAAAACTTAGTTAATTGTGTACTTCAGGGTCATAAAATTTATGTATGTTTTTCTACATTTACTGATTAATTTTCTTGACAGGTGTGTTAAAATTGAGTATAAAAAATAATTTTAATGGCTGATTTTCTTTCAAGATAGAGAAAATTCAATTCAGCAGGGATTTATGCCATTTTTGGAGGGGGTACCCTGTATGGGCCAACTTCAGTGCAGGCACCAGGCTCAACATCTGGTATGTTACCGTGGTAACTGCACGGCCAAATTCCTTATCATGCTTAGTGTAGATCCTGGGCCTCATTCACAAAGACTTAGTAGGATAAGTGTAAGATGACTGGTTTCTTCTTCCAGCCCTATGGCTAAACCACAGAGAAAGGATAGGGAACCAGTCTTGCTGGACTTTATGAATGAGGACCCTGGTGACTGGACACTGCATATGTCTTTATCAACTTGATAATCAGGGACTTTCTTGACCCTTTCACTGCCAGTTTTAATTTCATCAAAAACAGGATAAATGGAAACGACTTGAAAAGTTATAGAACCCTGCCGGCATCCTACCACAGCAGGGCTTTGGTCTCGCTCCTCTTCATACACTCGCATACAAAGTGTGAGTGGATGAAGAGGAGCGAGGTAAAAACCCCTGCTGTGGGAGGATGAGAACCCTGTCACATAGGTATTACTATTCATTAGAAAATGCTCATTCGAAGCTTTCCAGTGAATACTTACCTGATAGGGTTTGGGTACTTCAACTTTTCAAGTCTTTGGCCATAATTTCATATTAGGCAGATTTTACCTTTGGGAATTGTTGCTATTAACTTTGAAATTCATTAGTAGCAAACATGTTAAGTAGCAAACATGTTAATGTAAATATGGAGTAATATTTGTATATTTGTTAGGTAATGTCTCTAGAATTGTTTGTCTTTTAAAACACAGTCACCGTAGTGTAAAAAAGAGCAGATTAAATATTTCTAGGAGAACTTGATTGTGTTTGCTTGTTTCACTTGTGGCATGAAAAAATATTCCGCCAGCCTTTCAAAAATGTGCAATTGATCCACCGTTGGTCTGACCATGATGCACCTGAAGTGTGTGAGCTTCGTTCCCACCATCAACTATTTCTGCCCTGTGCTCAAAGATGTCAAAGTTGCAATACTGTAGACTGGTCCCCTGTTCTTTATCCACTCCGCTAATAGGAGTTACAGAGGACCAATCTAGCAATATTCAAATGATACGAAAATGACGTCACATGGATGATAGAAAAATTTAAAAACTAAATTTATTTACCAATATTTATTATGAAACTACAGATATTTACGCGAGTACAGAGTATAACTATTTCCCTGTGCCACCAACCTCCTGGTTGGCATTGTGGCAAAAAGGATTCAAGTCCAATATCTTCAAGACAACGAAAGTGAGAGGGCTTATTGCATGAATTAATTTCACATCCCCGAGATGACCCTTGAATCTTTCAAGCAACTGATATGAGCAGCCGCATTTAGCTGCTTGTCCATCTATCCAGGCCTTGCTCGTCGTCTCCATAGGCGCGGATTTTTTTTTGGGGGGGGGGGGACGCACGCCCCCCCCTTAATTTCGCAGATCAGTGTTTTTCCAGTAACTGAAAGCCGACAGGTTCCGTCGGGATCCTGAAGAGCTAGTAGCCTGGCGCCACTGACACATTGAGCATGCGTTCCGAAATAACAGGAAATCGCATTTCAGGGTTTCTAGATTTCAAAATTTTCTGGGGGAGGGCCCCCAGGCCCCCGCTAAAGACGCGCATGCGGCGACGGCTTCGCCGCCGCCGATATCTGCGCTCCCTGCCATCATCAGTTTTCGTCGAAACAAAATTGTCCTATCGGCCATTGCAATTCAGTCAGCGTAATATAAATTTCGAGACTGAGCGCCAAATATGGTATTCACAGATAACATTGGACGAATTTAGTGGGAGGAAACCGGAATGCCCGCACAAAATCTGCCCTGTCAACGACAGTTTTTTTCGGACAATTTCCATTCTCTTGAGTACTCTTTTGAAGCAACAACTTTTGTTCTTGCACAAGGCGGTCTAATATCTTGTGGTATCATAATAATCAGGTCTATACATTGTATGATGCCGGATACGGTTCCGTTGCGTCAGAATGTCCCCGTGAAGTGCACCTGGAGACCGCGGCATCCGACTGGCAGTTCCGTACATTGAACCGGTTAGGATTTGGTCGGACACCCTCGGGTCACCCCCTGGCGGACCGTAATGATCCCGGTCGTAGAAACACGTCCCCCGCGAGCCATGCCGCGCAAGATTTTCTGAACCGGTTCGGATTTGGTCGGATATCCTCGGGTCACCCCTTGGCGGACCGTAATGATCCCGGTAGAAACGTTCCAACGTCCCCCGCGAACCATGCGGCGCAAGATTTTCTGCCTCCCATGGGAATTCTCGGGGTCCATACGGTCCCCATCTTGATGGCACTTTTGGGTCTCTAGGCCAGGGGTACGGGCCGTCGTCAACGCCGCCGTATGGCATAGGCTCTGGGTAGTCACGTGGATTCCAATCCCTGGGATAGGTGTTTGTTCTGGGGTCATCCAGGCTCCAGTAGTTGGGTGGTTTGGGTCCCTTTCGGGTCCAGTCGATTGGTGTTGGGTCTTCTGTGTCAATCCAGCGCGGGCCGAAGCCATGGACGTCGTTGGCTGTTACCTTGCCGCACCAGCTTCTTTCGCCTGGAAAGACATGGAAAATAAAATACTACTCTTTGATCCAAGTTGAGAAGTCATCCCATGACCCACCCTTAGAATCTCAGGTCATTCCGGTCGTACCCTCCCCTGGGGGCGAGGATGCCCATGAACGTGATGGGAGAGAAGGCCGAGTGCCTGCACGAACGGATGCGTCGACCATCAAAAAGCGAAGCTTTTGCAAAAGCAAGATCTCCTGCGAACGGTAACACTAATGCTAGCGGTTTTGTCTTCACCNTCGCCAACCCCCCCCCCCCCCCGAAACGCCAACGCGAAACGTCCATCCTTTTGGTCGGTGCTCTGTTCATGGCATCGCACAATGGGGTTGGCGTTCGCGTTGGCGTTTCAAGGGCTATCCGAAAACTCTCTATTAAATGCCTTTATCGAAAAAGCAATTGTATACTCATAAATAAGGTCGAAGGATTTACAGAAGTAGGCCTATAATATGTACAGCCAAGATGAATAGGCCTAAATCCCAAAAGACACATTCTGATGTCGGTTGGACGTCTCACTATGGCACATGTCTCACTATGTATAAAGGTACGCCTTTCCACTTAAAGGATTTGGCGATTTCAAAAGCATAGTCCTGGGTAATTTGCATATGGCTGGGTAATTTGCCAATGTTGTTCACAACATGCAGGCATCGAACCGCTGTGATATTGAAAAAATTATCTATTCTGTCGTTGACAACTTCGTGGTGGCGGCTGTGGCTTGATACTTGGCCTATTGCGATCAAAGATAAACATCATTAGACTTCGGTAGCGCTGATGTGCTTACCGGAAGCTTGGAGGAATAACCGGAAGTCAGCCTCTAAGCGCTCCACATTTATTACCCAACAAATGTTCTTGGAACCGGCCGGTGAAGGAGCAGCGCTCAAGTTCCAATCCTTAAACCAGTTAAGGGGAAAAAGCAACTTGGCAGAGGATCGAACCCGAGGTCTCCTGCATACGAATCCAACGCTGTACCACGAATGGCGTCACACCTTGGTGAACGCCGATATCGGCTAGTTTCTAGTCTACATTGATAGCAAATGTGTGTGACAGGGTAAATCAATAAAGTCCACTTCTTGTCATGCACGATATCACCTGTTCATTTATGCACGTAGTGTAAAAATATTAATGTCTGGGTTGGCTCCAAGACCAACAACATCAAAGCTATCGCTTGTAACCATGTAACATCGGCGGGCGATTAGGTCCTACGTTGAGGGTATAGCCCGAAATGCAGTCCGTCCAGGCGACGCCATGAGCTGAAGCTTTGGGTATGGACGAATACTGAGTTATTCATGATGGCTGTTCTGTAGGGGCAATCCTTACCAGCTGGCGTCCGTCCGTTGTCAAGCCTGACACCACCAAGTCCTTGCTTCGGGCGTCCATAATTATCATCGAACTCGTTCCTCGGCCTGTGGCCCCAGATCCCCGGTCTGGACGAGGGATCTGGCATCGTGTGGTAGTCGGTCCGTGGTTGGTAACGGTTATCCATGTCCATATTGTGCTATCCTATCATTTGTAAGAGTTTGATCGCACTCCTCTCCTGAAACGATATCAAAATTCCGTTATTCTCACCACCAGGCTCACAACCATTGACAATAACGTAGGCCAACAGCACATGGCGGAATGTCGGTGAAGGGATTGCTTACCTTTTTCCACAAGCGAAAGAATATGGGGCCTTATCCACTCTTTTCACACATCAAATAGCACAAAATCTTGGTGATGACAATTAAAAACGTTGGCTCTATCTTTCACTTACATCAACCGTGACTTCTCACAGTTCCCTCACCGAAAATCCCGCAAAGAGTAGGCCCAGCGACGACAGAAAACGACCACGAACGTTGGTATGGCTTCTTTGGCGCGGCAGAGGTGCCACCTGAACAAATCCTGTATGATTAGATTGACTGTCAATGGTATTGCTTTCGAATTGTCTGCTGTTGGCAACCATTGACAGCAACGTAAACACTGCCGTGTGCAGAGCAAAACCCAACTGGGACAGATTATTAAAGGTATTAAAGGCAGAACAGTTGGGATCCCTGGCCGATGTCAGTTGTCTTGATAGCGGAGTTTGGGTGTGTCACCTGCCTATAACACCAGCGGCGCAAGTCGTCAACGAACGACGGTCCGAGGCAACGGCTCGTCTAGGCGGTGACAGACTGGCGCGTACGCGGCGCGTCGCACAGGCGTTCCGCCAATCAGATTCCTCGGTGGCGTTGCTTACGCGCCAGTCTGTCACCGCATTTACCGTGATGCTGATGCTGCCGCATATTACTCTAAAGTCCCTGGAGTGAAGTCACCACAATGCAGGTGGCAGCACAGTCAGAATACCGGACTCGATCTATGCGCCATCTTGATTTCGGCGATCTTACTGGCCAGACTCAATGATAGGCCTATAAAAACATTTGTTTAATGGACTGAAGTGCCGGGGGCTGATCTTATGTTTTGGGCACAGTTCTGTCCACAGTCATATGTAGACACACTTCTTCGCGCAGTAATCGTTTTTCAACGTTGGTGCCGATGTTTCACGAACATATAGGCCTACATGTATAAATAATAGTACGGAGTCTTTTGCTCCAGGGGGTGCAATATGGTCGGTTCCGAAATATCATGCGGCGAACAAGATGGGACTACATAATCAGTTTGTTGGCAACCATACTGAGCTGCATCGAGTCAAATTTTCGCATCCAAAATCTCGTGCGGGGGTAGGGATGAGTAATGTACGTCGCGGACCATGCCAAGGCCAACAGGGCCGTATTTAACTTTTTGGTCCAGGGGGGGGGCACAAGCCTCTCAGGGGGG
>NMRB01002070.1:51114-82182 GCA_002633025.1 Notospermus geniculatus | reverse complement strand
ATGGCTTCTGTTGGGGTGTTACCATGGCAATGTATAGGACCAGCATTGCCATGGTAACCAGACAACTTTCACTATGTACACATTACATATTGAATTGCAATCAATTGAATCAACTGAATTGCAATCAATTTTATGATGGCAGACTACAGTACCTCAACCTTGTCCCCAATGTCACATGAGCTTTGCTCCATTATGTTAATGTTGTGATTTTGGGGAGTGAGGTTGAGGTCTGCTATTAGTATTTGTTGGGAATTTTGTAAAAACTGACATAGCATTATTGTGACATGTGATGTAGATATAGCTCATGCCCCTAGGGGGCAGAAACGTCGGGCGCGGATCCAGAGGGGGGCATCTCGGGTGCACACCTCCCCTTTTGGCCAACAAATCTATAAATCGACTGCGAAATTCTAGAATTTGGAGGACTCATTGAAATTCACTGCGAAATCGACTGCGAAATTCTAGAATTTGGAGGAACTCATTGAAATTCACTGCTAAATCGACTGCGAAATTCTAGAATTTGGAGGAACTCATTGAAATTCACTGCGAAATCGACTGCGAAATTCTAGAATTTGGAGGAACTCATTGAAATTCACTGCGAAATCGACTGCGAAATTCTAGAATTTGGAGAAACTCATTGAAATTCACTGCAAATTTCAATGTTCCTAGCACAGAGCTGTTTTCCCAAGTCCTGGATCCGCCCCTGATCTGGTAAAATACCTCATTAGCTTGTGAGGTTTAATTGTTACCTCTTTGTCATTCTTCACTTACTTTATGGGCGTTTTCGAATCCTCGTTCTTGACCACACTCGTGCTGACCCAGTTCATGTAATTGTTGGCTCAACTCAAGAACGGCAGTCTCGAACGCCGAGAACGCAACCCGTGTCGGGTCAAGAACGTATTCTTCTCACTCCCCACTCAGCGGAGGGTTGAGGAGAACACTGTTCTTGACCCGACACGGGTTGCGTTCTTGGCGTTCGAGACTGCCGTTCTCGAGTTGAGGCAGCAACTACATGAACTGGGTCAGCACGAGTGTGGTCAAGAACGAGGATTCGAAAACGCCCTATATGTCTTGAGGACTGGACTCATTCTAGTTTTGCAAATGCATGAAACTGAGCAGCTGGAGCAGAAAACCACTAGAATAGGTCCAGGACTTCATAACCATCCTCCCACCACAGGGTTTTTATCTCGCAACTCTTCATCCACTCACACGAGTGCAAGTGCATGAAGAGGAACGAGACCAATCCCTGCCATGGGAGGATGTCATCACGGGCATTTGAACTGTACATCTATGTTGAACATAGTCTGCGAACTGCACACCATAGCACACAGACAAAAACCATTCTAAGCCTACATGGTTGTCACCATTATCAATGATTGCACTTTTTATGAACTCTGTCATGTCACCAATTCACAGAACGCATCCTTTATTGGTGTATATATGTGTATTATCTCTTCATTGTTTTATCCTAGTTGGACTTTGACTGGCTCATTGTTATCTTTGCCATCTTTCATTTGCGTATGCAAAACGTCATAAGACTTCGTCATGTTAGTGCCCAATCTACGTAATGTGAACCAATTTTACCAATGACCAACTAACCCTATTTTGGCAATCACAAACTACAGAATTATCTATTGATTATGAGTGTCATCATAGTGCATGACTGGTTAGAGATTACCAAATTGTTTTCTAAATGATCTGTCCAAACTGGTACCTATATCTGTCCATATATGGATTGGAAAAGTGCAGTCAACAGTCAGTTAAAACAGAAGTCCTTTTAGTTATTGAGTGTATCTGTGTAGAAAACTTTTTTCGTACAATAGTAATATGCAAGTTCATGTCATGTTGGGTAACTTTTACTATACCGGTGTGTAAATTGTGTTTTAGAAGATGGCAGTGGTAAGCCTATTGCTTTCAGTTGTTACATTGTGAATTTCACCAGGCTTAACGTCCTGGGCGGGCCGTCACGAAACTCCGATAGCACTAACAGTGCCTAACAGAGAGGTATGCAATGCCTTTTACCATTACAGAATTTCTCTGTTAGGCCCTGTTAGTGCTATCGTAGTTTCGTGGCGGTCCGCCCTGAAGTTGTCAGTGGTTTTTAGTGCTCGCTCCCCATGTCACGGTTTGTGTGTGGTGACATAGAGAGGAAGCACTAAGTACCACAACAATGTGGGCTTAAAGCCCCTCTGTATTGAATTACGGCATTTTCGAAGTTTTGGGAGAATGCAGATAGAGGTCTCATTACCTCACGAAGGTCCCCAAAATAGTTGCCTGATACTTAAGGAATCAAGGCCTAGTTTTCAGCACACATTGAAAAAACTCAGGCAGAGCTCTAATGTATTCAGATAGAGTATAGAACATTTTACACTACACTAACATCGGAGGACATGAGCATTTCTGAATTGAATACGGTGTGGCTTTAAATAAAGTTCATGGCTTTTTCGTTACCGGTAATTCCATATTTCATTGTAAATACATGTACACAACAATCTCAGGCACCCCACATTAGAAGATTTTGACTTTTAAGTTAAAACTTAGGCCACATAAAAAAAATCTTTAGTTTAGCATCAGTCAAACTTGTAAAAAGTGAGGAGGGAGGAGGGGTTTTTTTTTTTTTAATACTGAAATGGACTGTGATCATCGAAAGAGAGCTTGGAAGCATTGCACCATTTACCATACAATAGACAAATCCTTAGTATTAACTCGAAAAAGGTTTTTATTCAAAAAAAATACATATCTGAGTCACCCTGGAAAAGGCATGTGTAGACAAGAAACCACACTGTTTGACAGAGAACATTATAATGTGAGAAAAAAATTGAAGAAAAAAAATTTTTTTTGAAAAAAATTTTTTTTGAAAAAAAAAATTTGAGGCGGCGAGAAAATTCGAGGCGGGCGCTGATGCTAAACTAAAGATTTTTTTAATGTGGCCTTAGTTGATTGCGTATGTCAGGGTCATAAAATTTATGTATGTTTTTCTACATTTACTGATTAATATTTTTGACAGGTGTGTTAAAAATGAGTATAAAAATATAATTTTAATGGCTGATTTTCTTTCAAGATAGAGAAAATTCAATTCAGCAGGGATTTACCTCCATTTTTGGAGGGGGTACCCTGTATGGGCCAACTTCAGTGCAGGCACCAGGCTCAACATCTGGTATGTTACCATGGTAACCGCACAGCCAAATTCCTTATCATATGCTTAGGAGTAGATCCTGGGCCTCATTCACAAAGACTTGTAAGTGGAAAGATAACTGGTTTCCTCTTCCAGCCCTATGGCTAAACCACAGAGAAAGGACAGGGAACCAGTCTTGCTGAACTTTATGAATGAGGACCCCTGGGGTAGCGAGCATAAAGGGGTCGTAACCCTACGTCAGGCCTAAGCCAGGCGTAGCGCTGGTCGATGCCCTATCTTCGACCAGCACTACGCCTGGCTTAGGCCTGACGTAGGGTTACGACCCCTTTATGCTCGCTACCCCTGGTGACTAGACACTGCATATGTCTTGATCAACTTGATAATCAGGACCCATATTCATAAAACCTTGCTAGCTTAGTTGGCTGCTAGTTGTGTACATTGGCCTGTACAAACTAGGCACTTCAGCAGGCAACTAAGCCTAGCAAGGTTTTATGAATATGGGCCCTGGGACTTTCTTGACCTTTTCACTGCCAGGTTTAATTTCATCAAAAACAGGACAAAATGAAATGGAAACGGCTTGAAAAGTTATAGAACCCTGCATCCTCCCATAGTCGGGCTTTGGTCTCGCTCCTCTTCATCCACTCACACACAAAGTGTGAGTGGATGAAGAGGAGCGAGGTAAAAACCCCTGCTGTGGGAGGATGAGAACCCTGTCACATGGGTATTCATTAGAAAATGCTCATTCGAAGCTTTCCAGTGAATACTTACCTGATAGAGTTTGAGTACTTCAACTTTTCAGTCTTTGGCCATATTTTCATATTAGGCAGATTTTACCTTTGGGAATTGTTACTATTACCTTTGAAATTCATTAGTAGCAAACATGTTAAGTAGCAAACATGTTTTAATGTAAATATGGGTTGATATTTGTATATTTGTTAGGTAGTGTCTCTAGAATTGTTTGTCTTTGAAAACACAGTCACCGTAGTGTAAAAAAGAGCAGATTAAATATTTCTAGGAGAATTTGATTGTGTTTGCTTGTTTCACTTGTGGCATGAAAAAATATTCCACCAGCCTTTCAAAAACGTGCAGTTGATTGAAACTACCGTTCGTCTGAATGATGCGCCTCAAGTGCTGAGCCTCGTTCCCACCAGTAACCATTTCCACCCTGTGCTCAAAGATGTCAAAGTTGCAATAGTGTAGACTGGTACCATGTTCTTGATCCACTCCGCTAATAGGAGTTACAGAGGACCAATGTAGCAATATTCAAATGATACGAAATTGACGTCACATGGATGATAGAAAAATTTAAAAAGTAAATTTATTTACCAATATTCATTATGAAACTACAGATATTTACGCGAGTACGCCTACAGAGTATAACTATTTCCCTGTCCGCCGTGCCAAGGTGCCACCAACCTCCTGGTTGGCATTGTGACAAAAAGGATTCAAGTCCAATATACTCGCGACGACAAAAGTGAGAGGGGATATTGCATGAATTACTAGTAATTTCACACCCCCGAGATGACCCTTCAATCTTTCAAGCAGCTGAAATGAGCAGCCGCATTTAGCCGCTTGCTCATCTATCAGGCCTTGTTCGTCATCTCCTTCATCAGTTTTCGTCGAACCAACATTGTCCTACACCTGCCATTGCAAATCAGTCATTGGCTTACCGTAATATACCTTTCGAGAGATAAGCGCCAAATATACAGATAACATTGGGCGAATTTAGTGGGAGGAAACCGGATGCCCGCACAAAATCTGCCCTGTCGAGGACAGAGTTTTTTCGGACTATTTCCATTTTCTTGAGTACTCTTGAAGCAACAATTTTTGTTCGCCCACAAAAAGGCGGTCTAATATCTTGTAGTATCATAATAATCAGGTCTATACATTGTATGATGTCGGATTCGGTTCCGTTGCGTCAGAATGTCCCCGTGAAGTGCACCCGGAGACCGCGGCATCCGACTGGCAGTTCCGTACATTGAACCGGTTAGAATTTGGTTGGACACCCTCGGGTCACCCCCTGGCGGACCGTAATGATCCCGGTCGTAGAAACACGTCCCCCGCGAGCCATGCCGCGCAAGATTTTCTGAACCGGTTCGGATTTGGTCGGATATCCTCGGGTCACCCCTTGGCGGACCGTAATGATCCCGGTAGAAACGTTCCAACGTCCCCCGCGAGCCATGCGGAGCAAGATTTTCTGCCTCCCATGGGAATTCTCGGGGTCCATACGGCCCCCATCTTGATGGCACTTTTGGGTCTCTTGGCCAGGGGTACGGGCCGTCGTCAACGCCGCCGTATGGCATAGGCTCTGGGTAGTCACGTGGATTCCAATCCCTGGGATAGGTGTTTGTTCTGGGATCATCTAGACTCCAGTAATTGGGTGGTTTGGGTCCCTTGCGGGTCCAGTCGATTGGTGTTGGGTCTTCTGTGTCAATCCAACGTGGACCGTAACCATGGAAATCGTTGGCTGTCACCTTGCCGCACCAGCTTCTTTCGCCTGGAAAGGCATGAAAAATAATATACGGTACTGCTTTCTGATCATCAAAACAATTTGAGAAGTCATCCCATGACCCACCCTTAGAATCTCAGGTCATTCCGGTCGTACCCTCCCCTGGGTGCGAGGATGCCCATGAACGTGATGGGAGAGAAGACCGAGTGCCTGCACGAACGGATGCGTCGACCATCAAAAAGCGAAGCTTTTGCAAAAGCAAGATCTCCTGCGAACGGTAACACTAATGCTAGCGGTTTTGTCTTCACCACAGGTTGTTTTCGCAACCCCCCCCCCCGAAACGCCAACGCGAAACGTCCATCCTTTTGGTCGGTGCTCTCTTCATGGCATCGCACAATGGGGTTGGCGTTCGCGTTGGCGTTTCAGGGGCTATCCGAAAACTCTCTATCAAATGCCTTTACAGAAAAAGTAATTGTATATTAGTCATAAATGAGGTTGAAGGATTTACAAAATTGCCCTATAATATGTACAGCCAATATGAATAGGCCTGTCCCAAAAGACACATTCTGATGTCGGTTGGACGTCTCACTATGCCACATGTCTCACAATGTATAAAGGTACGCCTTTCCACTTAAAGGATTTGGCGATTTCAAAAGCATAGTCCTAATTTGCATAAGCATATGGCTGGGTAATTTGCCAATGTTGTGCACAAAAGGCATCGAACCGCTGTGATATTGAAAAAACTATTCTGTCGTTGACGACTTCGTGGCGGCTGTGTCTTAATACTTGACCTATTGCGATCAAAGATAAACATCATCTAGACTTCGGTAGCGCTGATGTGCTTACCGGAAGCTTGGAGGAATAACCGGAAGTCGGCCTCCAAGCGCTCCACATTTATTACCCCGGGTTATTACCCAACAAATTTTCTCGGAACCGACCGGTGACGGAGCAGCGCTTAAGTTCCAATCCTTAAACCAGTTAAAGGGGAAAGCAACTCAGCAGAGGATCGAACCCGAGGCCTCCTGCACACGATCGAACGTTGTACCACGAATGGCGTCACACCTTCATGGTGAACGCCGATATCGGCTAGTTTCTAGTCTATGTTGATGGCAAATGTGTGTGACAAGGTAAATCAATAAAGTCCACTTCTTGTCGTGCACGATAACCTATACATTTATGCACGTAGTGTAAAAATTTATCTGGGTTGGCTCCAAGACCAACAACATCAAAGCTATCGCTTGTAACCATGTAACATCGGCGGGCGATTAGGGCCTACGTTGAGGGTATAGCCCGAAATGCAGTCCGTCCAGGCGACGCCATGAGCTGAGGCTTTGGGTAGACTATGCCTGACGAAAACGGAGTTTTTCATGATGGCTGTTGTGTAGGGGCAATTCTTACCAGCTGGCGTCCGCCCGTTGTCAAGCCTGACACCACCAAGTCCTTGCTTGGGGCGTCCATAGTTATCATCGAACTCATTCCTCGGCCTGTGGCCCCAGATCCCCGGCCTGGACGAGGGATCTGGCATTGTGTGGTAGTCGGTCCGTGGTTGGTAACGGTTATCCATGTTCATATTGTGCTATCCTATCATTTGTAAGAGTTTGATCGCACTCCTCTCCTGAAACGATATCAAAATTCCGTTATTCTCACCACCAGGCTCACAACCCAAAGAGGAGAAAAGCACAAAAATTGACACACAATATATGATAAATGAAAAGGCAATTTCCAGAGTGTTTGCGAATTTTCGACCCCAACCGGGGTCTTCTTCAGGCTGGAACTTTACAATCCGGCTCACAACCATTGACAATAACGTAGGCCAACAGCACATGGCGGAATGTCGGTGAAGGGATTGCTTACCTTTTTCCACAAGCGAAAGAATATGGGGCCTAATCCGCTCTTTTCACACATCAAATAGCACAAAATCTTGGTGATGACAATTAAAAACGTTGGCTCTATCTTTCACTTACATCAACCGTGACTTCTCACAGTTCCCTGACCGAAAATCCCGTAAAGAGTAGGCCCAGCGACGACAGAAAACGACCACGAACGTTGGTATGGCTTCTTTGGTGCGGCAGAGGTGCCACCTGAACAAATCCTGTATGATTAGATTGACTGTCAATGGTATTGCTTTCGAATTGTCTGCTGTTGGCAACCATTGACGGCAACGTAAACATTGCCGTGTGCAGAGCAATAACCCATTGGGACAGATTATTAAAGGTATGAAAGGCAGAACAGTTGGGATCCCAGGCTGATGTCAGTTGTGTCTTGACAGCGGAGTTTGGGTGTGTCACCTGTCTATAACACCTCACCAGCGGCGCAAGTCGTCAACGAACGACGGTCCGAGGCAACGGCTCGTCTAGGCGGTGACAGACTGGTGCGTACGCGGCGCGTCGCACAGGCGTTCCGCCAATCAGATTCCTCGATCGGTGGCGTTGCTTACGCGCCAGTCTGTCACCGCATTTACCGTGATGCTGATGCTGCCGCATATTACTCTAAAGTTCCTCGAGTGAAGTCACCACAATGCAGGTGGCAGCACAGTCAGAATACCGGACTCGATCTATGCGCCATCTTGATTTCGGCGATCTTACTCGCCAGACTCAATGATAGGCCTATAAAAACATTTGCTTAATGGACTGAAGTGCCGGGGGCTGATCGTATGTTTTGGGCACAGTTCTGTCCACAGTCATATGTAGACACACTTCTTCGCGCAGTAATCGTTTTTCAACGTTGGTGCCGATGTTTCACGAACATATAGGCCTACATGTATAAATAATAGTACGGAGTCTTTTGCTCCAGGGGGTGCAATATGGTCGGTTCCGAAATATCATGCGGCGAACAAGATGGGACTACATAATCAGTTTGTTGGCAACCATACTGAGCTGCATCGAGTCAAATTTTCGCATCCAAAATCTCGTGCGGGGGTAGGGATGAGTACGTCGCGGACCATGCCAAGGCCAAGCATCCCCTCAGTCAACTACGAAATTTTGAACCGAGTGTACACCCATGGCTTGTAGTTGTTCACTTTATTTTAGCAGTGAGTTTAAAACTGTCACTTATACTTTCAATAGAAGCCACAACACTGATAAATCATATTGATATTCACTTGAAAATGGTAATAAAATCAACGGCGATGCTTCATACAAACTATTGTTGGCTGTACTGTGCCAATGAAAAAGACGTGATTTCAAAGAAAGAGAGAGGGTACATTGGACACCATTTGACAGTGCTGTCAGCGATCCAAATCTCATTTGAAGCATGATAAATCAGTCGATACAATGAAAGTTCTTTCTTGCAATAGATATGTGGCTAATTTCACTCCTCGTCGATTGACCCTTCGTCGTTGATTTACTGTAGATCAAGTTGTCGGTGTTCGCAACCGGTGGCTTCCGGATGGTCCAGCTTTGCTGAAACACACCGCGTTTCCACTTTGATGATCCGGCGGGCGATTTCAAAACGCTTCCGAGAACAATCTCACTTGACGACGACACCTCCGCCAACCAAAACATCTTCGTCTTTTTGGATGTAATACTTTGTGACTACAACATCCAGATGGATTCATGAAACAACGGCCCCAAACAACTCCAATGCGGATCTGAAGACTTAAAGATGAGCGGATTTTAATTAGACGACGACCACAGTTGAAGAGCCAAAGATCGTGATTGCGCACCTGACTAGATCGGAAAGACATCCAGCAACTCTTATGAGTGAGTTTGACGAGCCAGTAATAATCTCAGTCGGTCGCTTTAATACGGAGTACAGGGACAACTATGGCTACCCGAAATATGGCCAGGACCGATTCTTCCGGCAGGGATACAACACTACCGGTAATTATACTCTACTAATTTAAAATACGTTCTTTGGGGGGGACCCATGAATGGGTCCGCTTGGCATTGAATTGGGCCTTGGGGACTCCTATTGGTCAACTGACTGGCAGCTCCTACATGGCAGCCAAACAGTACCGAGTTTTCGCAAAGCCCCCGAAACGCCAACGCGAACGCCAAACCCATTGTTCGATGCCACGAAGAGAGCATCGAACAAAAGGATAGACGTACACGTTGGCGTTTCGGGGGCTTTGCGAAAACTCCCTACCAACTCTTCGAATTTCACCACGCAGACGACCATAATGACCATCTTCTGAGGTTCCCTATGCTTTCTCCTTTCAGATGCAAGGAATAATCCACCACCGATCCTAACGCGACGAGGCTACACAGGATCATGGGACCCGAACAACCGGAAAGGTCTTCCTCGACCTCTTCCTTTGGCTCCCTTCATTCCAGACCCCCTTCCCTATCCAGAACCCGTCGAACCTTACCCGGAGATGACTCGACCGTATGATTGGCCAATGTTGGGGCCCTGGCTTCCTTATTTAGGACCACTCGGTTCGTCGATGGTCCTCTCGCCCACGCCGACACCCTATGTGGGTTTCGGCCGAAGCCAGGAATGGGAAAAGTTGCTCTACACGCCATCACCGCGTCATCCTGCGCTGCTTCCGACGGAGAGGAGAGTGGATGGGACACGTTCTTGGGCGGACGCCACTAACCTGGACGGACGCACCTCCTGTGATGGCCTCTGCCCTTGGTGTGGATCGACTTCACCACGTCAACGGACAAGGGATTGGTGATGGATGAAAAAATGCCAGAAGAAAACATTTCTAGGGCCGATAAATAGGCCTACACATCTTTATGAACAACAACGACAAGTGACGTGCTGACGAATGAAAGCACTGTTCATAGTTTTTCATTGAGACACTACTGGTCCCCTCTCCTGGAGCCGCTCCGCTAACTGGGGGCAGACGAGTTAATAGCAGAGCGGCTCGAGGACAGAGGACCAGTCTATAGACACAAGCGCAACAATAGAAATTTTACCACTACCGCCATCTTTTGTTTCATTATTATCATTGACTTTTTCCACGGTTTCTTTGTCATTCTGTTTTGACGTCTCTGATCATACTCATTGGTGGCACATGTTGATTGACTAATAAACGCATCACATGGTGATTCACATAAATCAAATGGTGTGAACGTTTGACGTCCATTTTTTATACATCAGCCTCCCTCTCCCTCTCCCCCTCCCCAATGACATCATAACATAAGAGGCGAATCCAACACATGTAAGGGAGTCAGAAATAAAAGTGGAAAATAAGAAGCCGGAAATTTTGGCTTTTTGGGCGAATTTTTCAATATCTCAAATTGGAATAGATTTTTTCCCATTTTGAGAAATTTTCTAAAAATGACATGACATTTTGTCTGATTTTTCGGGCGATATTTCTCAAAATGGGAAAACATTTTACCCCAATTTAAGAAATTAAAAAATTCGCACAAAAGTGCAAAATTTCCCACTTCTTATTTTCCACTTTCATTTCTTACTCCCTTAATTGAGGCGTATAGGCCTAGAATTGTATCACAAGGAAAAAAGGAAAGTGATCCAATGAAGCTTTGGGCGATGAATTAATAATCATTGAAAATGCTGCTATATTCTATCATACACTAATGTACATTCGCTCAGTACTTTCCCGACCCATTTCCAATCGATAATTTGTAAGCTAGGATAGCTCGATCACCGCCATTCATGGTTGGTGGTCGTCAATAGCAAAACCAACAAATAAACGCCATTACAGAGCGTTTGTGTGCATAATCAAGCGAGGTGCTCTGTTAACAAGCTTAAAGGACCACAGTATTGCTTCCCAATCCTGCGTTACACGTACCCGCGTTAAGGGGGAGACCTCTATTAACGACTTGGTAAACTACCGCATGCAACTAGTCTCGCGCAGCCAGCCGTTTCGTTCCGCAGTACTGCTACACAAACTTGTTCGATCCCCAGCGGCTGGGTGACCGAGACTGTAATCATACATTCTCCAACACTGGGGCGAAAGGCTTAACTACAGTATTGGAGAACGGGTACGGTGGCGCCGGCTGTCGACATAAAGCGGCAATACCGTGGTGCTTTAAGACAAGATATACGGTAGGCCTGTGTATAAGGCTTTGGTTGACCACAAAACCAAGGTTATACTTCCCATCAGGACACCTGTTTTGGTCCTGATAATCTGAGAAGGATGGCTTATCCTGGCGGCTACAAGTACATGTTCGGGAGTTACACACCAAGCACTGAATACAGGGACAACTATGACCGACCGCAGACGGCTTCATGTCCAAGGAACACTGGAGGACTCGGCAGACCAGCGTCAGGTATGTCCGCTCCATTCACCTCAACTCAATCACATCAGTCTGCATCAGAATAATGCAGAACGTAGAGTTGTTAGTGGCTTGTCTGCGGTGAATGAATCCCGCCCACACTTGCCAAAGCTGTGGACCACCTCATACTCCCACGGCAAGGGTTTTTACTGCGCTCCGATCATCCACTTGCGTGTCAGTGTATGAAGAGGAGGAGACCAAAGCTCCGCTACGGGAGGATGCTGTGTCTGAACTAAAACAGAACGCCACTCCACCAGAACCAAAGCGACACGCTCGCTTCCCATAGCGAAAAGCTGAAGAACTGTCACAAAGAGGGCGGCTTTTTGATGGTACGATTGAGGACCAAAGCTGCATGTACCTCAACGTCAGATGAACAGAACCTAACGCTTACCATAACCTGAAAAGCAATCATCATGCTAAGTTAAAAATGTACGAAGGGAGCCAGCGCTAAGAACCTCTAATGTTCTCAGGATGCTTTCCATGCTGAAAGACTGATCTGGCAATGGTAGGGGTGATTTGGAGTCGGTCCAGTGACAGCACGCCCTTTTCTGATGGTAACATTGAGAACCATTGCTAACGTATCACCTTTGTTCTCTTTTCAGCTTCGAAATTACACCTGATTGACCGCACAACAACTCCAGTACCGATGTTCCAATCAATCGACAGGCGCTTTGATGATCCAACACCCATCGATTGGATAAAACCGAAGCCGCAACATTTTATCGGAAGTCCTCGACCAAGAAGTCCGTCGCCAAGGCCGAGTCCACCACCGAGGCCAAGGAGTCCACCGATGAGGTCCATACTCAAGAGACGGACGTACCACACTCCAAGGGATTACCCTGTTGAAAGCTACACTGATAGAAGCTACCCCATGTACGATTCCTGTGTATCGTTACCACGTGCCGAAACCCGGGTACCGTGGTCCACCTCCGTTTACAGGTCAACGCCCGTCCATCCTCTCCTCGAGGACGATTGGGCGACTGGACGAGTTGGCCACGAATCCTGGTCAACCACAAGGCGTTACGAGACGGGCTATGACACAGTTGAGGTACTGACACCACGACCCCCTCCAAGACCTTTCACAGCAATAACTCGGGAGCCGCCAAGGACCCGTTCGGTTTGGCTGGAGGAGCCTCAGTATACGAAGTTGACTTTATACGATCGGTCTCCCGAAGACAGTGTACTCTCCTTAGCCAAAGAGCGGATGCGAGAACGGGATTTGCTCTATCTATACGGATTATAGAATTGGTCTTCCTCCATGGAATGGACATGCGCGATTGTCGGCCAACACTTCGTCCCTACCTCATTCTTACGTAGTCTCCAGACTGGTCCCCTGCCCTCATACCGAAGAAATCAGGTCCTCTCAGCATCGCTCCCTACCAAGCTCGCATCGGCGCATGAGCGTCGTGCGAGATAGGGAGCGATGCTAAAAGAGGACCGGATTTCTTCAGGATGTCATACGGCTTCCAGCGGAGCAGAATCAGGGCAGGGGACGCGTAGTACGTGCGCCGATGATTCAGACAACATTCAAGCAACATTTAGAGCGAGGGAGTTTTCTCAAAACATTTCCAACGTAATTGGTGCATTCTCGAGATTCTTTTTCGACACACTGAGAAATCCGTCTACCCAAGGCCAAGAGTTACTCCTATGTTTTTATACGTTGTATACTTATTTATTGTTGTACAACTTACGCTTGTAGTTGTATAGAAAAAATATTTCATATTTTATTCATTCCACCTCAGTGTTTGTTGGTTTTATCTTCAAGGTTTTTTATTTTACTCCTGAAATCATGTCGGGATCAAATACGATGAGAAAAAAAAACAATGCGAAGACCTTCAGGTTAGAGAGTTCGCCAAGGGCTTAGTCCATCCTGAGGAAACCTGAAAAAATCTCCCAAATGACGCGTCCCCAGCTTCTGCGCGAATTAGCCAATAGTGCACTAAACTCCGTTGACGCAAAAGGTCTAAAGCCTAGGTCATATATCCACTCCGGGGCCCGTACGGCGAGTAAAAACAGGCATTTTGGTCAAATTCTACGGTGCCCAGATTGATCCAGTCTAATTTCCACTTATCCATTGAGGCGATTTCGGCATAATTCATCTTAGATCCGTGTTTCAGTCTCTAGAATCCACGGCAAGCCGCTGGGTGGGGAAAATCGTACGGGGCCCGGTGGATTTGTGACCTGTAGGCTTAATTTTGGACATCTTTGTTCAGGACAAACTCTCCCGAAAAAAGGCAAGAACTGCTTACGTACTGCTAATAATGGGCCTCTAGAATTGCTAGTCTGAAGCCGTGGTTACACTACATAGAAATCCCCGGGTTTTTTGACACCCGGGTCTAGCCCGGCTCTGAAAAATCCCTCCTGAGACCCGGTGTAACGTTTTTCAGTGTTCCCCATCTGCGAGTGTTCCCCTGCTATTGTCTGACGGAATAAGCCGCGACTTGCCAATAGGGGACACAGAGAGTAACGTATGGATCTATCTGCCAGTGTTTCCAAAACAATAGGGGGAACACTGACACACAGAAACACTGAAAAACTTTACACCTGTGTCCGACAACACTACTCAAATTTTGTGACGGGAACCTAAATTAAGCCCTCCAAAAACCGTTCGAGCTCGGAGGGGATTATTACACCGCGTTTTTAACAGGTGTGGACAGAAAAAACCCGGGTTCGACAAGGGTTTTTTATGTAGTGTAAACAGGGCTATAGTCACCCGCCAAGTCACCAAATAAATAATCGATGATGCAACAAATTCAGAGATTCATCAGTTTCATAATGCCAACCTATGTTACCTCATCACTGGGAATTTTAAAAATGTGATGCAACAAAGTCAAAGAACATTACCTAGCCTAGGCTCATACATGAGACACATAGGCCTAGGCCTGTTCATTCACAGGGATCGGCTGGAAAGTGGATCTTCTAGAACCCGGCCTCAGCTTTGTGCACCATTTCGGATACTTTTTACAAACTCTCTCCAAACTCTATCTTTGTTGGACAAATTGAGCAATATCTCAAAATACGCATCTCGGCAGGTATGTAACCTCCTACTTTCTATGTTTGTTTGAAAACTTGACATCCACTTTTCGTGGCTGTGACTGCTTCGCCTAAGCCTTAGTGTGTGAATTTTACGATACGCTGTATTTTCAAAATGTTAGAGGAGAATGCAAACAGAGATTTCACAGTGGCCTCGTGAAGAAGGTCCCCAAAATGCATGCCTGATACTAGAATCAAAGGCCTAGTTTTCGGCACACATAGGAAAAAAACTGCAGGGGGAGCTCTGACGTCGAGAATCGCGGTGATGATTTGCGTTTTTCAAATTGAATACCGCAGTGGGGCTTTAAATACAGAGTTTAAGAGATCACACGCTAACGATAACGTTTACGTTAACGCTATTTCCCGCATGTATTTCATATACAAAAAATATCGTTAACGTAAATGTTATCGTTAGCGTGTGATCTCTTAAACTCCCTAATATTAACAACGGGCGTATGGAATGATTCCAGCCAAACTCGTTAGTGAGACTGACTTGTAATGTGAGCCAGACTTGTCAGTGAGACGTTGAAATAGAAATAGTTTATTGAATTAAGAGGCCCTCTAGGAGCAAAGAGAAATCACAATGTATAATACAGGATTCTGATTGAAAATGAACAGGATGGAATACATAATACAGATTACAAACATAATGTAGTAGTATGACTAGTGATAATTCGGACAAGATTTATACAACATATAGTATATGAATATGAAATTAATTTCTGAGATTCATACAACTTGATATGAATTCGGCTACCAAATTACATATTTTGTTGTCCTCATTTGAGAGTAACCAAATGAATTTGTTTTCATTGTCAAGAGTCCTGAAATTGCTGCAGATTTGGCTGACTTGATTAAAGAAGTGTTCCCTTTCAGAAGAAAATTTGTTACACTTGGTTATGAAATGTATTTCATCCTCAATTTCTTTTGATGAACATTGGGTACATATCCTCTCTTCCAGGGATTTACCTTTATACCTTCCACGTTCAATTGCCAAATCGTGAGCACTTATTCTTAATTTAGTCATTGCTTTTCTAAAACAGCTGTTTTTCACAGAAGTGAGGTAATTTTCAAAGCTGTAATTGTTCTTGAAAAGTCTGTAAGTTCTTAATTTGTTCTTTGTTGTGTTGGCTCCATCTGAGGATTTGTCATTGAATATATCTGATTTCCATTTTAGTTCATGTTCGATTTTTAGATTTTTGCAAAGGGTTTTTACTAACCCACTTGTGGCAATTGAACGTGGATTTTTTATAACATTATCACTTACATCACAATTCGATAAAATAAAATTAACCGAAGAAAACCATGAGTTCTGGCCGTTTTCATGCAGCTTTTTGCTTTCTATTATGATTAATGCATGTTTTACAAGAAATTTTTCATCCAAGAGTTCTAATCGATGCCAATAGGAAATAATGCTCTTGGCAATACCAATGTACATTGGATATCTGCCTAATTCGCCTAGAACTGCGTTGTTTGAGGCCATTTTGTGTACTTGCAACACATACTTGCAAAATTTTTGAAATGCGGGGAGCGAGATTGCCTAGCAACGCGCATGCCCATTGCTGCAAACAACATGGCGAAAATCGTTTTGGCTGGTGAGTTGCGGCCGCGATTCACAGATTTTTAGGCCGGTTTCGTGACTATAGGTCGTTTCTCTCAATCAAAACATACAAGAAAACATGTTAGGCCTTTCATTGTTTCCGTTCATGTGATGTTTGCCGGATATGCCAGCGATTTTCTCTCAAAAAAAGTCTCCGATAACCAGTCATCCAGCGCGATCCAGAATGCTGTGGCAGTGCAGTGACGCGTGCATCATCATGTGCATTAGGACATAGGCCTAGGCCTAGCCTGATGAAGTAGGCCCTGTGCCTGGATGGTTGCCTCCTCCCCCCGTTTTTGCGTCTTGGGCCCACGCCTAATCAGCTAATAATGTCACCAGCAAGGCCTAGGCCTGCCTAGACCTAAAAGCAGCTACTAAGGCCCTAAAAAATGCCTATGCTATAGGCTATAGGGAGGGCCTACCGGTACCGGTAGGCCTACCGCGGAGTACCGCGCCTACCTAGCTAGGCCTAGCATGCTAGGAGGGCAAGGCAAGGCCGCACGGCGCACGCAGCGGGCGGACACGGAACTAAAAAACCAAACTCAGAACTGACATTCGACAATGCATGAACAGATGAATGACTGACGCCGGTGGTCACGCTGGTGACGGGTAACCAGTCAGAACATCCCCCCCGACCCCGGGTCAAAACGTCCCCGTTTTCATACTACCATAGCTAGGCCTAACGTCCCCACCCCCAGCTCACACGTTAGCCTAGCTTAGCTACCGGTAGTTTGTGGCCATGACACAAAATCGTTCTGTGTTTGTTTGTGCATTTTTGCCCCGGCTTTGCATCATCATAGTAGTAGGGCCTAGGCCCAGGCGTAGGGCAATGTCAACTCGGCCTACCCGGTATTTCACGTTCCCTGCCATGGCCTGGCTTGGCTGGGTCACTCATGATGATGATGTCAACATCAGCAATGCCATGGATGGATGACATGACAGACCTTGTTGAACTCCTTTTTGATAGGCCTGACATACCGGTAATCTTCATCTAATTTCATTTTAGGCCGGGCTAATTGCCCATATTATGCCAAGAGTGAACTTCTGGCTGATAATCTAGCTAAGAATCTTGAGGATTTCAAACTCCACAAAATAGTGATACAGCCAGGTGAATGGGAGGTAAGTGGAGAACTTGGAAATTAAATGAGGACTGCCGAGGGAAGAAAAAAAAGAGGAGTTTCATCAGGTTTTTTGTTGGAAAAAATCTTCATAGTCCTGTACTGGTACTAGATAACGAAATAATCCTTGTAAAGAGCTACATGTAGTTTTAAAACACGGAACATCTAGATGGAGTCCATCTTGAACCATTAAGGGTTCATATCATGTGCCCTCGTACTGCAGAGCACAGTAAAAAAGGGGCAGTGACTGTAAAGCTTTGATTGATATTTCAATATTTATGAAGCCATGTACTCAAAATGTATCTTTTTCTTTAGGAATGGCTAATAAAAACCTGCAATGAGAGAAAATGGGAGCACACCAAATCACCGATAGTTTGGCGTGAATTGATTGATCGGGGCGGAAAGGGTGTGCTCATTGGAGGCGCAAATGATTTTCAAGAATATGCAAGAGGGTACTACAGCGTAGTCTCCAACTTCATAAGCGATGATATGGTGAAAATCGCTGAGGAAAATCTGAAAACGAAGAATGAATTGGATGAGGAGCAGAGAGCATTGAAGGCACTTAGCAAGCCAGTCAGTGTTTGTATTACCAATGCCAGTAGCCCCGTCAGTTATGGCCTGATTCCTGAAGTAGCCAAGGGTGTGATAATGGGAAATGACACAGAGGTGACGCTTCATCTGTTGGATGCGGAGGAGAATATGGAACAGTTAGGTGGTGTTGAGTTTGAGGCAGTCGACTTGGCGTGTTCGTTAGTGAGAGGTGTCAAGAACACCTCTGATCCTCGGGAGGCGTTCGAAGGCTGTAGTGTAGTTGTCCTCTTGGATGAGGTGCAGCAAGGAGAAGACGAGGACAAGTCAGACTGGTTAAAGAGAAATTGTGAATTTTTTACAAATTATGCCAAGGTTCTCAATGAAGTTGCTAAAAAGGATGTGAAAGTCCTCGTTGGCGGCGCAGGACCTGTCAATTTCATCACGGACATGATGATCAGAAACGCTCCAGACATACCGTCGCAAAACTTCATCGCTTTCAGTCGTTTATTAGAGAATCAAGTCAAAGCTGTGATCGGGAAACTCCTCAAAGTGAACTCGGCGTACATCGTAGATGCGTTAGTTTGGGGAAATCCTGCTGGAGAGCGTTACATTGACATTTCACAGTGTCGTGTGCATAATTTTGATGGCGCTATTTGGGGACCGCCGTTCTATTCCCGGCCTGTGAAGGACTTGATATACGACAAAAAGTGGCTTGCAAAAGATTTCTTGGAGACGGTTAATTCTCGCCATCAGAACATTGTCAACGCCATGAATCATCAAAACAGTTTGTCACATTCTGCTGCAGTTTCTACACTCCTGAAACACTGGATCCAGGGAGGGCCAGAGGGGCAGATCTTCTCCCTTGGAGTCATCTCCCAAGGTGGGTAAATGAATGGGGAACCCGCCCGGCGGTTTACGTCCTGGCTCTTCACGTTCATCGCATGGGACATTAGGCCATGGTGCTTTGTACCTTGTTTCTTTGCAAGGGGAAGTAAAAGACCCCATCCAAGCGACGGACATGAGTACCGGGTAGCTTGTGATGGCCTCTTCCGTACCTACCAGGCCAATAATGCTACACAGCATGGCTTTGGCACTGAAGGAAAAATCTACCGGTAATACAAATACTTTGTAGTACATTATTTGTTTCAATTTTAGGTGAGTATGACGTACCTGAGGGCCTGGTCTGCTCTGTCCCAGTCCAGTTCAACTCGCCAGGTTCCTGGTCATTGGTCAAGGATATGGAAATATCTGATGAGGCAAAGGAGAGTATTAAAACTTGTGTAGAGGTAGGTATTGCTACACTCCTGAACATTCCAAAAACTTGGATGTCTCTGTGTCTGCAGAAGTGCTTAGTATTTTCTCTCTGTTCATTTCAGGATTTGAAAAAGGATTATGAGGTTATCTTTCCGCCACCATTTGTCCCTCCGCCCACACCACCACCAGAAGCGGAGCAAAGTGGTGAAAAAGTTTTTGGGAGTGAGTCGCAAGCAGAAGACACAAAGAAAGTAGGTGAGAAGAAGCACCGGCGGCGGCCCAAACTTCGTGCCAATTTGGCGGCCTGAGGTCAAGTTGAGAACTGAATCCTGGCACTGTATAATGTACAATATCATGTTTGATCGTACTGTGCTTGCTAGGGAAACTTTAGTGCTGAAAGAGCAGCAATGCTGAATTCTACTGAACGTTTTTCAGGATAGACTGGAAGTCAGATGATAACCTCAACAAACCCAAACCTTTTTTTAATCGGAGCATTGTTCAAATTGTTGTTTATCTTCAGACGGTGAAAAGCCTGCTGAAGCATCCAGTGGCGAGGCATCTGAGGGTGACGGCAGTGCTGCAAGGTTGGCAAAGATTGATGAGGAGAAAGTAGAGGAGGTGGCCCAGTCTGACGGGCCTGATGATGGGGAGCAAGGGCAAAAGTCTGAGGATGCTGATGAATAGATGATGTGAACGACAACAGAAATAGATTTTGACAGCATGTTGTTGCTGAATGCGTCTCACTCATTAGAAGTCCACCTTCCAAAAAGAGATGTAGAAATAGAAGAATTTTTTACAGAGAAAGTATATTTTGTACATTGAATTGAATGACTACAAAGGAGAAAGAATCAAAATGTAGATAAAGATTCAGACTTTGTTCAAAATACTGTGATAGTGACAGCCTACACTCCGTGGTGAGGGGCACGCTTGTCTTGTACCTCGTTATAGGCCATTTTTGCTGTTATTGGTCATTTTTGCTATCTCCATCCCGATTTCTTTTTGAAACAGACACTTCCGTCCAAATTTTTCTTTTTTGAAACCGACACTTGGCCGGTCATTTATGTTGTCACAAATCATCAGAGAGCGTGCAGGTGATGTCATCACACCATGATCAGTCTTTTTCTGCCATATTGGACGGCAAATGACGTTGTCGTCCCATGTGGTGCATTTTGTCATTGGCAAACTTTGTTGGGGACGTCAGCATGGTCTAAAGTGACGTCACAATTATCCACTGCACACTCTCTGGCTAGTACTGTGGTACATATACTCTCTTGTGTGCTTCATAATCAGTGTGACCAGTTTTTACCGCTGTCTACCACTTGATTTGTGATTTGTTATATATGAATATCATAGTATTCAGGTCTTCGTACTTGTCTGTTGAGTTCCTCCTTTCTCCAGTTGAGCATGTTGGTATTTGTATTTGTATTACATTTTTCCGTCAGGGCCGAAGCCATAGCATTATTGGCCCTGGTGCATACGGAAGAGGCCATCTCAAGCTACTCGACGAGCATGTTGGTCACAGTAGGTGATAATATGTGACCTGCTCCAGCAAAAGCAGGCACTTGTCACAAGCGATCACCACTGGTCATCAGTTTATTCAACTACTATCACTGAGCTGTCCACTGCTGTTGTCAACCGGCAGAGATGTACATTTCAGCTATTGCGGTTGCGACAAGTGCCTACTTTTGGTAGAGCAGCTATTATGTGACCCACGCCAGCAAAAGCAGATGTTTGTTGCAAGAGATCATCATTGGTTTTCACTTTATTCAACTATTTTCACTGCTGTCCATCACTTTTGAAAACCCACAGAGATGTTCATTTCAGCTATTGTGTCATAAAACTTTTAACCCTTTCCACTATTGCGACAAGCGTCTGCTTTTGCTGGAGGGGGTCACAAATAACAGATTTGGCGAATGGGGTTCCTGGCCACAAATGAAGAAAACAAAAGAATTAATGAAAATTCCAAGTATAATACACAATATACAAATGCTACAAGTGTTTGCTATACAAGTGTTTGGTATACAAGTGCTTGCTATACAAGTGTTTGCCATACAATAGACAAGTCAATCACTGCAATTGCAGCACCATAGATCTGGTCTTCTGTTTGTAATCGTCCATTTTTTTGGGCAGTGAAAATTGGGCAGACAACTACTATTTCCTAGACGTTGTTACCCATATCACAGATGGAGTGCATGGTAAGTGATTTCATGTAGCATCTAATGGCAACTTCTTCGCTCATATTTGAAATCATTGTGAGAGTTTGTGCTCCCTCAGTAGGAGCAATCACTTAATTTAAAGGGCCCCTACAGGCAGCCTGTTCATAGGCATTTCAATGTGTTCATTACACCGATCGTTTAGCATGAGCATCTAACGTTGACATGTACTGCAAGTAAAATACATTAAACATCAACATCTGAACCAAAATCTGTTGGCTGTCAGTTGCTAGTGGCTCCTCTGATGAAGTGACCACAGAGCCTAATAGCTAGCTGACTATAGGCCCCCTTTAACACAAATCAAGGTGTTAACAGAACTGCACGAATTTGGCAAGTCAATCATCCATCCTCCCACACTACACTTTACCCACTCAGACAAGTGTACAAAGCGGAGCGAGCCCAAAACCCTGCTATGGGAGGATGGTATCATCAGGCTTAATTCAAAAGAGGAAAAGTTTAGGATAAATTTCCCAACTCTTGCAGATGATTTAGACTATTAATAACACAGGGGTGGGGCTTGCAGTATATTTTCACACCGGTACTAACTAGGTCAGCAGGCTTCGATGCAGCTGATTCAACAAATTAAAAGGAAATTTGGTCAATAAATTCTATCAAGTTTCAACTTAAAATTCTTTCAGTCCTTTAACAAATCAACAAAAGCTATGTCATATATTTACACAATGAAGGAAAACATGGTGACCACGGGCGGATCTAGGATTTGGGAAAAGAGGGGGCGCCCTCTGCTAGGAACATTGAAAGTTGTGCCAAATTCCAGAATCTCACGGTCGATTTTACAGATTTGTTGGCCAAAAGGGGACGCACGCGCGCCCCCTCTGGATCCGCGCCTGGCGACACATGTGAATTCACCACCAATGATAGGACAAACTATCTGTACCCTCTTATGCAGGCTCATCAAAGTCTGGCTCTATTTACATCCAATCTAATTAAAGTCTCCCATCAACGAAACAAATTAATCATCTGTGACTGGTCAAATGTGTTTAAAATCAGTCATTACACAAAGATCAGTGTCAAAGTGACTTGAACCCAAACCCAACAACAACTTCTAACTCCATCAACAATCCAAACTTCACTCCACTTTCGAGACCATTTTCCAGTTACCAATAGATGATCATTCAATTTAAAGGTTACCTGATATCTGCAGTTTCAAACGGTCCATATCGTGACGACCAACACTACCGAAGACAAATAACTATTGTTTTTGTATCCATACATGGCTTAAGGTAAAGGGGTAGATGCCATATTGAAATCAGGGCTATTTACAATCTCTCAAATATTCTTCAATCCTTGAAATTCATCCTGAATTCATCTTGAAACAGAAATTTAATTAGCATGTACATGTACTCTAAGAATCCTAGGAACTTCAAACTGAAACGCAACTGAAGTTTTCTAATGCACCCCACAGCCAATCACAATGGGAGGTAGGCTAGTTCCTGTCTCTGCCGCCAGCACATTCGTGGCACTCTGTCAGAGCGCTGTGTCGACAGAGCACTCAGGCGTGTTGGCAGCAGAAATGGGAACCAGTCTACAAGTGAGATTGATTCAAACGAGTGGCTAAAGTGAGGCGTCCAGGAGACATTGTAGGAGACACATGTATCAACAATCCACTCAAACCTTCAGGAAAATAACAGCAAACAGCCTTCATACAAGCTACTATAAGCAGTAATAAATCTAAAATGGCACACTTCAACAATAACAATGAAATATGATGAAACATGCAAAGCATATAATGTTCTGGGACCACCTTCACAAAGCCTGCAAGACTTGCACATCCTTAATGTCGATTGATCCATGCTTTTTCACGGGGTTGGATTGGATGGAACCAGCCAACCTTCAGATGCACATGTCCCGATTGAGACTTTATGAAAACGGTTCCAGGCTTCTGATTATGAAACTTATATACGGTAATATCTCTGACAAAAAATCCCAGAGTGGCCTCTGTTTTACACATGGCACGGGGGCCATATTCACTTAGCCTTTGCAACTTTGCATGCACGCAAGTCTGTTGTTCTTTGGCTCATGGAAGTATTATACAGATAACACTTCCATGTTTGGCTGGACATGCTCTATTGTTCACTGACTGCCTTACAATAGATTTGCATGCACACACAGTTGCGAAGGTTTCATGAATATGGCCCCTGGCCTTTGTTTTACCACTCAAATACGTACCGTACTAAGGTTGACATCTGTTGAAACAAAGTGGCTATCACAACTATGACTCTCTCAGGGCCATGCTTGGGCCGGACTTAGCCTAAAGTATGGCTGAAGTTAGACTTTCTCTTTGATTGAAACATTGAGAAAAGTTCAACTGGATGTCTGGCTGAAGTTACATTTACGAGTTTCATCGACGGCTCAGAGTCAGTCACTTCTTCGGAGGTAGGCCTCGATTTCCAGTCGAGTCATTCTCAACAGGTGGAACAGTTTCAGGCTCTGTTCTCACCAAGGCCACAGGCTCAGTTCCTGCAGGAATTGACCCAGGTGAACTCTGCGAGGGAACACTGATCGTTAGAGGTGTACTAGCAGCAGCAGGAGCTGTCGTCACCTTCACTGGGGTCGGTATCGAGACACTGAACGGGATTTGGTGTATTGAAGGGTGATGAAGTGGCTGGACTGATAACACTTGCACCCCATGAGGCTGTAACGTGTGCAGTTGAAGAGTTTGGCCAGATATGCCTTGCAGGGTTGGCGCCTGCAGCCCAGTCAGCTGGGAGATGGCACTGGCGTATAGAGGTTGGCAGGAAACGGGTGAGGCCAGGGGTTGGGGGAGGGACGACAAAGGCTGTGATGAAACCGAGGTCTGGCCAAGAGAGGTCACAGCTTGCGGGAGTGAGGTCAAGGTCACAGGAAGAGATGCCAATGTCTGCGGGAGGGAACTCAAGGTGAATGGAGATGATGCTGGAACATGGATCGACTGTGGCACACCCGGTAACTCGGACGACTGGTGAGTAGCGAGCGTCGCGGGCAGCACCACCGGAGGAGTGGAAGGAACAGACAACTGCACACCCAACGGCTGAGAAACAGATCTGACAACGGTTGCCTCCCGGGCTTCGGAAGTCGGTGCCGAACCGGGAGTCTGCTCAGAAAGGTTCACTTCTTCCTCCTCAGGCTTGCTCACGATGGCCGGCGATTTACCATCTGGGATACTCTCTACCATAACTTTCGGTGCTCCCACCTTATCCAACACCGCTTTAGGCGCAATAGTTTTTCCCATGACCAGCGGCCGAAATTCCGATAAGTTGGGTGTCAACTCCCCCTCGTTCTCTCCGATTACAGGCTGTATGACTCGATACGTCTGACAACGTCCTTTAGGCGGCTTGGTATCCGATTTGCCTTCAGGGGTATCCTTATCTTCAATACTGGAATTCCCTTCCTCATCAAGTTCCCCACAGTCCTCATAATCATCATCCTCGACTTCATACTTAATTTTCGGGTGCTCTCCATTTTCATGCTCAAGAACATGCTCAACAAACAAACTATGGTCTTTGAATAAACAATTGCATGACTGACACTCAAACATTTCCAACTGATCACCAGGGGTTACCCCTGGCGTCTGATGTGTCTGCAAGTGCAGGTCAAAACTACTAAAAAACTTGAACCTCTTTCCACACTGTGAACACTCGTACTGTGCGTGCCGTTCGTCTTTCGAAATGGCATGGCGTCCCTTGATTCTCGCTTGCGATTGGTGGACGCTCAAATATTTCTTCGATGCAAACGAACGCCCACAATCACATACATACGGTTTAGACGTCGAATGTTGCCTAATATGAACCGTGAGATCACCTTTGTATGTGTAAGTTCGGCTACAGATGCTACACTTATACGGCTTCTGTTTTGTATGCGACCGGATATGCTCCATCAGTTTACTGAAATACTTGAAATGTTTGCCGCAGTATTCGCAAGCACGTACTTGTGTCTCACCGGCTTCATCCTTATATACATAGTCCTGGGGCGAGATACACTTTTGTGAATCATGGTCAACAATTATGAGACCGTTAATTGCCTCTTTTGACAAATGACCAAGATTGAATTGTTTCACTTTTTCCGTATCCATGATGGATTTGACGATATCACTAACTTCCCCTGGAGAACATTTCGAATCAGAACTCCCAGGTGTAGCAGGTTGGCCTGATGTCACATTCGTATCAGGCTTCAGACCGAGCTGAGTCAGAGGTGTGTTCTTCATCTGCCAGGCCAGCATTTTGTACCCGGCGGCACTGTCCTTGTACGGCGCAGAACTATAATTCACGGCTCCATCACTGGACGACAGAGTGGATGCGGGACTCTGCGGGAGAATCTGCCCTCCTGGTATACGCACTTTAGGTTCACCAATAATCTCTGTGTCTTTTGCATCCGAAGGGGCTGCAGTAAGTTGCAACGGCAGGACTGTTGGCCGTTGAACCTGCTGCCGGACATAGTCCATCATCACCGGTGTGGAAGAACCTGCCGTAAACACCGGTTTGGCACCAGGGACCACAGGCAGGTTACCCGACCCTGGCTGAGACAGATACTCATTGAAACTTGACGAAACGTGTTGACCTAACTTTATCACAGGCGACAGGACAGGACTTGGACTTAGTATCAATTCTGTTTTCTGGTCCTTCAACTTGAAATTCAGAGGCCCTGGTAAAGACTGTGTTGGCGTTGACACGTCTAGATGAAGTTCTTGCTTCGATGCGTTCGGATTAGCATCCGTGCTGCTCTGTCTCATCAAGCCAATACGTTCTGAACTTTGGCTCCGCTGTAAGTTCCCCGGTGTTGGGAAGTTTGGTATCAAAATGCCCAATGACGAAGGTGTCGAAGGAGTGTTCGAACTTTGCAAAATATCACGTATCACAGAAGAACTTCCTGTTGAACTCGTACGCAAGCGTTCAACACTCTTCTCCCGTTGAAAAATCAAGTTGCGGACTTTGTCTTTCACCGTGAAAGGGCCTCTTGGGTTGTTGCTACTTTCTTGTTTCTCCTCCCTGTTTTCTCCCCCGTCGACGGACGCGTTGTCCTGCTGCAGGCTTTCAACGTCGTCATCTTTGGCAACATCCCCACAGTTACTTGCCTCTGTTGCATGTACCGACTTGAGGTGTTTCTCAGGTAACTCACGCTCTGGGTACGGACTAGGATCAGCTGTATGTCCCTTACCAAACTTATCATCAACTGATGTGGACTTCTTACTGTCCAAACTAACAGTGAAAGTTTCATGACGCGGTATGTGGGCTTCTCGACAATATTCCAACTTGTTACGTTTCCGAAGTGGGCCATCTCGGTGAGGATCATGAGGTTCTTTAACCTCAGCAACTCCAGAACTTGCAGCAACCCCCAATTTAGCACTGCCAGGGGGCAGAGTACACTTTAAATCAATACGACATCCTTCGTCTGGTGGAGATGTAGTGAGACACTGATTTTCCGTAACACTTACTTTCCGCAAAATTTGGCGCGCACTTCGCTGTACGTTTTTTATTATTTCCTCTGGGTCGTCAATGTTGGACAGCTTGCGTTTTACGGTGGCACACATCGGTTCTAGACTGTGCACGTCGCTCGTTTTTTCCACACTCTCACTCTGAAGTTTGCCTTCAGTCGGCCCCACCCCTCTCATATCAACAGGTTCTGACAGTTCGCTGTCATGGCGAGTGAAGAGAGCCCGTCTCAGATGCGTATCTCGGCCCTCTCCTGAAGACATTTCCAGTGGTTCAACAACAGACCTCGTCCCAAGCGGTCCAGAAACAATGCTCTTCGTCAGAAGTGAAGGACTACATAACTGCTCACCGCCGGCAGTGTCTATTATTGGTGGACTCAAAGGGTGATTACTTCCACCGGACAGTGGGCCAACCGGTCCTAAACCTCGACTGTCTGTTAGCGTTGCTGGCCCGGTGTAGCCACCAACAGGTTGAAACGACTT
Organism: Notospermus geniculatus; assembly: GCA_002633025.1. Taxonomy (NCBI): domain Eukaryota; kingdom Metazoa; phylum Nemertea; class Pilidiophora; order Heteronemertea; family Lineidae; genus Notospermus; species Notospermus geniculatus. Next base: position 54,755 of record NMRB01002070.1, on the reverse strand, counting down.
TGATACCCCCCTCAAATTAGAAACATCAGCAGCTTTACTCAGTAACTGTGCAATCTGGATTGCAAAAGCTGGATGCGTGTCAGATGTGACACAAACCGTTCCTTCGATGTGTATTTGGTACTTGTGTGGTACTTCTTTCGTGCAAATCTGACAGATTATTTCGGTGAGGAGAAGTTTCATGCGATCCCGAAGGTCTGACACATATACCATAGTTGCCAGTCTAACCCGGATGGTGCATCACATTGGCAGGACCCTGAAGCGAAAAAAAAAACAACAGCCATTAGGAAGATGATGATGAGATACCTGAGGACCCCAACCCCAAAATAAGGCCAGAGGTTACCTGAAACTGAAGTTGAGAGAGAGAGAGAGTTTTCTCCATTCAAAGTTTGCTCTCATGGACAATTCACCAGTTTGCTTTTAACAACTTACAACTCCCCCTATGCCCATATGTGACCCTCCAGCACAAAACCAGTCAAGTCGCTCTGAGGTTGGCAAGTTGCGACCAGATAATTTGTGTCACTTTCAGTATTGTCTGTCTATTGTGTCACTTTCAGTATTGTCTGTCTATTGTGTCACTTTCACTTCAGTATTGTCTGTCTGTTGTGAAATCTGACTTGATTCTATTTCTTTATCTCCTGTCAGTACGTTTCGGCTCATTTTCCGTGGACTTTACATTGGTTTTGTAGCGGAGGGTCACATATGTGACCTTCCACCACAAAACTGGCCCTATATGTGACCTCTCTGGTTGAGATCTCGGCGAAAGTGCGCAGATCTGCAAATTCAAGAATTGTCTATTCGTCTGTGAGATGACCTTCAGTAAGATTTGCCACAGACATGAATATAGGCCTATTTAGGAGCCCAAATCAGTGAGATACATGAGATTTGTATGTGTATTCCCAGCCTGGCTAAGACTGGAGAAGTGACAGGTGGCCGGTGACAGTCCTTCCTTCCACCGTGTTTTCCTGATAATAGTCCAAACTTTCTTACATCTGAATGGCCTCATTACAATACAATGTACAGGATGAGCTGAACTACTGAATGAAATCTCCCCCATTCACCCACTCAAATAGGTCAATCGGTTGTAAGAACTAACAATATTGATGGCGTATGGTTGTATGGCATTCCATGATACCCTAATTCTTTTTTTAGGTCAGTGGGACAAATTCTTTATAAAGTCATGAATTGTCAATTGTCAATCATATGTTTTTCAAAACATTCCATGCCTGAATATCCAGCAGACCGACACTAAGGCCTAGAAGCTTGCAATGTGGAGTCCAGTGTAGGCTTTCTAATGAATGATGATATGAATGAACACAAGTTTACATTGACTATGTTCAGTATAGACTATTGACAAGCTGATAGACAGCTTGGATGATTGAACATCATGGGCTATTGTCAGGCAGCACTTGTGGAATCTTTGGGATCTTCCTCTTTGGAGACCCATATGTGACCCTCCACCACAAAACCAGTTGGAAGTCACTCTGAGGTTGGCAGGTTGGGACTGAATTATCTGTCAATTTCAGTATTGTCTGTCTATTGCGAAATCTGAGTGATTCTATTTCTTTCTTTATCTCCTGCTGTCATCTCATCTCAGTGTCTTTCGGCTCATTTTCTGTGTGACTTTCGACTGGTTGGTGGAGGGTCAAAACTGCAGCCCCTATTAACTTGCTGATGAGAACAAACTAGGAATAAATGTACCATACCGGGTAGAGATGTTCAAAGTTGCATCACCAAGCATCCATGTGAGGACTACGAGTGACAAAACACATCAACTTCATTGAAACCTGTTTTTTCCCCTGATTTGACCTCTGTGTGACCTTGAAAAGTAGGTCAGACACATGGATTTTGAATGGTTGACAACATGCAAGGGAAACCAAGTGCTGACATTGTATTGAGCATAGCAGAGACAAATAATCTGATAGGCCTTGTAACAGCAGGGATTTGGTATGGGAAGCCTTCAGTGTGACAGGATGACACTGACAGCTGTCAGCGATCTAAACAAGCTGTTGTTAATATACTGGTACTATTTCAATTTCAAGACTTCTCACGTGGTTCCAAGAACGGCTTGTAAGGAGCAGGATAAATGTAGGAGGAAACCGGCCCAGGGAAAAATGAACCATGAACTTTATGGTTGAACCATGAACTGTGGACTTAAATAACAGTGAAGTTCATTCATAGTAAAACTATGAACCAAGCGTCCATGTGAGAACATATCAACTTCATTGAAACCTGTTCTGTCAACTGATTTGACCTCTGTGTGACCTTGAAAAGTAGGTCACACACAGGGATTTCACACTACAGCCGCAAGCCATTTCTTCCTGCAATTATGTTAATGCATTAACTAGGCCTAAAACTGATACGACAAAAAGTGAAACTTCTACATGGAATCGCAAAAATGCCTTTTAGATACCGGTAGGCCTAGCCCTTGCAGTTGGTCAGCATCATCATGCAAAACACGCTGAGGTTATGGTGTGGTAGGAGGCGTTGTCCAGGCATAGCCTGGAAGTGGAAACCATGGTAACCTAGCCTAGGTTAGGCATCAATACTGAAAGTGATTGCGTTTATCTTCATGAAGTGAGGTACTTGGAAGGTCACCATGTTCATGATGTAGGTTGCTGTCTGTACGTGTATCATGTACATAAAGTCTGACATACATCAGTACATGGCCAGTCAGAAATTCCAATATGGCGAGGAAACAACTCCTGTTTCTAGGATCTAACAAGAGCGTTCAAAATACTGCAATTTAAAGGCGGAATCGTCAAGTGTCGTGTCAATTCCTACACTTACTCGCTTATCCTGAATTTCACTCTTAGACGGGATCGCAGCTTTGATGGTGATTTCGCCAGGAATCGCATATTTTCCGAGAAACCCACCGTCGGCAGCAACCAGGAAAGGCGACCATTTCCCGACCTCGATGCTATTTTTAGCTCACAGGTTCTGACACTGCGATTTTTCACGTTTTGTGAAGAAATTAGCCGTTTTTAGTCGCTTTTTCAATCACCAGTTCATTGATTTTGATGGCGAGGTTGTTTACTCGGGATGATAAATCGGATTCACCGACGGAGATCGTGATATTTGGGCTTGAAATGATTTCCTGGCAGTGGTTCAAGTATACGAGAAATTTTGGTCATGTGACTTGGTCACATGACAAAACTAGGAAGTGAATTTTGATGTATACATTGTTTACATGATTGTGTTTCTATCTATTGTAAGAGTGGGCGTAAGTGCGCGTGTTCTTTTTCCGTTTAATCTGGCTACCTTTTTGACTGACCATAATAGATGATGTTAACCCTTCACGCCCTGGAAATCATGAAATGAGCATTGTTGGGGAGTGACTGAAAGAAGCACCTAAAAGAAGCCACAAACAAACCATGCTGGTCAGCATCATCAAAATCTACAGGGTGTTACCTTGGAGGAATTATACTGACGATTGCCCAGTAAGCCTACTTTCAGGAGTGGAAACCACAGGCATCGGGGGTATATGATCGGGGGGGGGGAGGAGGGGGTCAAAACTTAGGCATACCGCTAAGCTAGGCTATCCCTTTCTTTCCAAATAATCCTTATCCTTTGCTAAAATGCAGTGTTCTCCACAGGTTTTGGTCTAAGTGGGGCGGCGGTGGGTCTGGTGCCGAAGGCACCGC